>JAJJMA010188522.1:0-24687 GCA_023529015.1 Papaver nudicaule | reverse complement strand
ACCGAAATACTACCAACTTTTCGTTTTGGCTCGTGAGTCTTATGGTATAGAGTTTGGACGATCTCAAAAATCAATATCCAAACCTCTAACTGGAGTAGTCTCGACAGTTAGGTAATAACGTACTACTTGGTGCTTTAATTATAAATCAGAGTTATAATGCGGAAAGTAAAAGCACACAAGACACCAAACGTTTTTTTAACGAGGAAACTGCCTTGCAGAAAAACCTCGGGACCTCGTCCAGTTTTGAACACCGCCCAGTACAAACTGACTACAAACACTAGCCTACTATAAGACTTCGGTCTGGGATGTAGCAGAGACCAACTCAAGCCCTCCAAGCGAATTGGCTACTGTCGCCTTCCTTACGTCTCTGGATCCCCCACAGATCGTCACGCACTTGATTCCCCTAGCTGACGTCCTTTACAGGCCTAGGAGTTGCTTTGACCGATGCCAAAGGCTTTTGTCAGCAATACTGGGTTTTAATCCAAAACTGTTGACTTATGGTGTAACTGTCCTCTATCAGTTTACCATAAATAAGATGACTTCCTTCGGATTGTCAAATCCAGGTCATACGGAAGTCTACTTAACAAATCAGGGCTGACATGCACCTTGCAACGCCCAATCTGTATCTACCTCAGTTATAGATGAAGAACCACTAGGGAACTTGTATAACTGGAGCCAACTAGGTCTTACAACACCGAGTGCAGCCGTGCGTTGCTACCTTTCCAACCTTGTTGAGTAACGTATCAGTTCTTGAATAGCCGTATATCAGAAGAGACGGACTTTAGAATAGACAAGAACGTGATCAGGTTACCAAGGTTACAGGTTAATCCGATTTCAACCAAAGATGGTTTCAATCTCCTACCTGTGCTTCCCAACTCTCAAAGGAAGTCTTTTATAGTCGTAGGGAGTTCCCAGAGGAGCTGCAACCTATAGAGGATGACTATACCACAACAAGCCTTCACCGAAGTGAAAAGAGTTTACGCTACTCTCCCTGAGGATCTTCACGTATGCTTGATGCTTGCGGTATTTGTCCTTAGACACCTCTATTTATAGCACTCAATAAGATAGGTTGCTTTGGAATTAAGCAATCCATTACTTGTCCCACAAGTTAAGGAAACCCTAAACTTGCCAACCAAGTAATACAGATTAATCTCAATTGAAATTCCTTTTTAGATTTATCTGCCAAGTGTTTTGTTGGCTCTAAAACACTTCAAGATAGGAATCCAACAGACCAGAGATAATCTTATCTTATTGACTCATTGAGGATCGTTAGATGGAACACAAAAGGTATTTATGTTTTACACAAGTCCATCTAAGAGATAAAGGAGTTGGAATTTGACTCAAAGTGAAAATCTAGAAGATATTCACGCAATTTGACTTTCCAGAAACTTCTCTGCGTCAGGTACACGTACAGGTTCGTGTACTAATGCGACACAGGAGATTTCTGGACCAGGTACGCGAAACCGGTTCGGGTACCGTCCAAGTCAAATTTTGGTCAAACTCTGAATCCGCTGGAAGAACTGGGCTGAGCCAGAACTTAGACATGAGAATGTCCTCAGCTATGATCCATGGACTCTTTGCTCAAGAGTACTCCTTAGATTCATCCATATCCAACATAACAGTTTGCAAGCAAACTATTGAAATGGTCATATGGCGTCGAATCTATCTCATATGTTCTTGATTCACAGTATTCGTGGGATCAAACACTGGTCATGACATAAAGCCACGTTACACAAGAACACGATCTCAATCGCTACATTACTACTAAAGTAGTCGACTATATTTCGAAAGAATAGAGAAAGTAGAATAGAAGAATAATCCGTAAAGTCATAACTCCTACTAACCTTTTGTCGATGAAGAATAATTGATGTCTTCTTTGTCTTCACAGTCTTCGTCTTCAAGGTCTCTACTACTCTGTCTATATCCCATTTCCGAAATCTAAACTCTAGTAGGCTAAATCAAGAATTGTATTTTGACACCTAAAACTGACAACTAGCTTGACATACCAACGCTAGTGGGTTTGACCGGACAATGCCCTAACAAAAACGGCATACTCGGGAGGAACGTATGATAGGATTTTTGATTGAATCTCAAGAGGAAGATCTTCCATATTGATTCTCACGCTCAAAACTAGAGAGACAATGGAAAAATCAACATATGCACTAGGGTTAGGGTTAATCGGCTCTCTTGTATCCTCGTGACCCAAAATGGGCTTCCAATCCGCGAACTTCAACTCGTAGCCCAAAACCAATATGTCACAAATCCTACCCTTGGAACCATAATTTTTAAGCTATTAAACCCTATAATTTCAGAATGTTTTACTTAGCTGAGATTAAAAGTAGGGAGTTCTCTCAATTTTTAGAACTCCTGGCCCTACCAAAGTGAACTATGCCCAATCAAAAACCTGTAGGATATTTGCTCAATATACCAGCCGAATCTTTTTTTTTATCTTCCAAAACCGGAGCTAATTCCTAAAACATAAACCCTATTATTTTTTTATCTCTTTTCTCTGCCGCTAACACAACAACCATGATTTGAATCAGTGATCCTAAAATTCAATTATTCAGGAAAGTCGAGCTGTTGCAGTGCCTACAGTTCCATCTACGTTTCAGAGATTTAGGTTAACCCTCTAATTCAATTTCTTTTTTACAGTTCCTCTATATCTGTAAACATGGATGTTCTGTACTAACTTCAATTCTGGAATGGTTACAGGGTCCTTCAGACAAATTGGTTGAGCATCTTTATTGTGTAGAATTTGAGAAATGTTGATACAAGTATTTACCATTGATCTATTCCTGTCTTTGTTGGAATCTCTTTGTTTTAGATTCAAAATCTTGGGTATGCATCGGTTAACCTAGAATCTGTTTTAGGGTCTGAATTTCATTTTTTATTATAGCTCAACAATGCATGTATCTGTAATTGTGATTGATTTAAGATTTAAGTTTACCAGTAGTAACCTGTCGAAAAAGCCGAGGTTTGAGTCATTGTTCTATTGCTACTGTTTTTTTACTGATGACTAAAACCAAGATTTGCTTATGACCGCTACACAATTGTTGTAACAATAGGATTCAATATTGGCTTAGTTAGGTGAATTTCTCCATGCTTCCAGGTTCGGAATGAATGGCGCTTATGTTTTGGAGAATGTGGCAATTAGATAAAAATGATCTCTTGGGCGTTTTTACAGTTTCAAAGTCCAGGTGCTGAATCCCCTCAACATTTTTTTATAGAGTGTTCTGTTACAGTTTTACTAAAAGGGTGTGTCTAGGGTTAGCAGTCAATTATGTAACTGTTTGGAAAATACAATCTTCATGTTTGGCTTTGTAATGTATTCAGCATAACCAACTCTCACTTGCAGGTGGACACAGTGGTCATTGAGACTTTAAGCTTTGTCTCATGGTATATCTGGAAATCCGGATGTGCCTAATTGTTTGATAATGCCCAAGAAAGAGAATGAAATACCTAGAAGTATTGTGAACCATTTAAGTGATTGGAACAGGAATAAACAGGGTGTGACTACTACTGCTCCTGAAGTAGATGTAGAAAATATTAATTTCGATGCGTCTTACATTGGAAATACAGATGCATCAGGTTTGGTTCTAACATGTAGGGATTTTGCAGGTAGCTGCAATGGAATGCGAGGAGGGACAGCTTTAGCTATATATATATGCGTAAGTTTCATTTCCATCAAATGCTTTTAAATGTAGACATAATTCCGTTTCTTACTTTTATTTTTGAAATCCTTTTTATTTCCCAGTCAAAGTAGAAGAAGAAAGTTCCTTTATTTTTTTGTGTGGGTATGAATATTGTTTGCCCCAAATTGGTTTACCTAGGTTTTGTATTAAGAAATTGGGGGTTTGAATTTTATGGTCTATTATAGCCTAATGATGCATGTATCTATATATGCAGGAAGGTCGAGGAAGACAATATAGGAAACTAGATGTTGCTCATCATACATGGAATGCTTATTGTGTAGATTGGAGATAGCTATTTGGGAAATGTTATTGCAACTTTCACAGGTTCTAAACTTTCAGTATTTTGGCCTGCATGCATTTCACTACTAAATATGATTATAGGTCTCAATCGTTATTGGTTTGATTGCAGGGAAACCCATTGGATTCCATAAAGGAGCAATCCAAGTTATTTCTAGCTGGCGTAACGTAAGTTCTATGCAGTTGTAGTATATTTTTTTCCTGTAGCTTTGGAGTCTATGGGAGCTTCGTTTTCATACTATTGGTTGTTAACAAAATGGCTATTGAATTTTAAGAGAGCTTATTTAGTCTGATTTGTTTGTATTCAGTAGCAATGTGGCGATTGAAATTTCAACTACAAAATAATTTTGTTGCAAATTCAAGCCTTTATCTCGATCGGCCAGGAGAACAATTGATGCTTAATCATTTTTCTTATTCACAGGTAACAGAAACTAATTATATTTAAGTAAATTCAAATATAGACGTGGCTTGCGTATAATTGTCTTATCATTAAATATGAATGGTACTTTTGGTGCAGGTTGATCACTACAGAGGTGAACTTCTGGAAAAAGATGGACTACCAGATTCTCAGGTTATATGATGTAGAGGTCGTTTTTATACCTTTAAAATGAAACTTGCTGCCAATATAGTTGATTGCATTCTGTTCCATGGTTACAAAACTTATGCAGATTCATAGGATATGGAGTTGGACTTGGTTCCGAAGCTTTAAAGTGTTGGTTCTTTTCCCTTGCCCTGTCTCTTGAGTTCTCCCTCAACTCGGTTTATATTTGTTCTTCGATAACCATGCCATATATCTATAGCATGACAGGCCCAAAACTTGAGCTCAAGATTTAAAAAAAAATGATTTTATAAATTGCTTAAATAAAATCGATTCTATCCTTTTACCTCCTGGTTTGTCGATAGTCTAGAAGTTTCTTAAGCAAAGCTTGAGAGTACAGTATAAGTATGGATTGGATTGGATTGGGCTCAGTTGTGATATTTGATTTTGTTTTTCCAACAACCGTTTTGGTTTACAACTAAACACTTTAGATTCGTTCTTCTATCTCTTCTTCACAAAATCTCTTATGCTTTCACAGGGAAATAACCTATATAAGTAGTTTGTTTGCAGGTCGTATATGATTTACCGGGATAGTACATGCATAAAGTAATTTGAGGTACCCTATCATATTTGTTCTAGACGATATATTAATATTTTTCTTCCTTCGGTACAAGTACATTTTTGTTCCAGCATGTAGAGTTCATGACTTCTCTGTTCAGGTCATACCTCAGATGTCCTATCTTCTCCATTTAATATTTGCTTTTGTCTAAATTGATTATGTAATTTGCAGAAATAGTATACCATTGTAGATACTTGCTTATACAACATATGTCAATACTCTACTTCCATTATGTGTAGGTGGGATCCAATGCACAGTCTCAGCAAATCACACAATATGGATGCAATCATTTTTAACCGCTGTCTTAGCTCAATTGGTAGAGCACATGGTCTATAACCATGTAGTTGTGGGTTCGACTCCCACAGATGGCAAAGCAATGTGCTACTACTGCATGCGACCACTTCTTCAAAGAGGTAAACATTCAACTCATTTGCATTTTTTGCTCTCACTTCCCATCCAGTAACTCTTAGCTCTTTCATGGATTCCTGGGATGGTTGTCATTTGTTACCACCTGGTACCTTTAGCACGCCTAAATGTATAGTTTTCCCTAATTTTGCTGCCTATTGAGTTAAATAGTTAATCTTTACTATCTCATTCGTTAAGACTTTAAGCTCTTAGCAATTGTTATACTTCTTAATTCAAGTTTTTCAGTCAGTTGGACTTTTTATTTATTAGTTAACACTTTCTATCCATGGCACGAAAGGTGAAATTAGGCAGTCTTGATGGATCATGGTCGCATGTTCTAATTACACAATCACTCAAGTAATAGCTTAATTACATAGGAGATTGACAGATGTGGTATTGACCAAATAATGAGGACGTTGTGTATATACTTGCTATAGAAAATCAAATAACCCACAACAAAACTCGATATGGGTAATTACCCGCAACAAAACGTAATGCAGACTGGCTACATTGATAAATCAAATAACCCCTAACAAAGCATTTGTTAGTGCAATCCATATGTTGCTATTTCTTTTTAGATTTCAGTTAAGGCAATTGGTGGACCGCGCAAAATGTAGTATCACTGTGCAGATTTTTAAAGCACAAAAAATGCAAATGGTGCCAAAGCCTGTAGCCTTCTTCTACAGACCAGATAATAATAATTTGGAAGATCATATGAACCCGTGCAACGCACGGGCTTACAACTAGTTTTTAGTAAAATCTTGATGAAAAAAACCAACCAGCTCAATTTATGTGAGACGGTGGGAGTATATATAAGCAACGTATCGTAAACCTTTTACCCATTCATCATCCTCCACAAAAAAAATGTTACTTTTTTATCATACCTTAATGTGTTTGGTTTGTGGTGGCAAGCCTCGAATGTTCTAATTTCTTAATTTTGATTTGGAGTTGTTTGATCAGTATATTTTCTTAATCACCTTCTGTAGTATTTGCTCGACTTTTCTATTCAGCCCAATAAAGAAAGAGATAACAGCCCACCACATAGTAAACCCATACACTAGTTAAGCAAAAAAATTATCATTGCAGTGGATGGACGGTTGCGGATTATGGGTCATCCGAGTCCAATCCACTAAAGTTGTGGATTTGAAAAGTTCATCCGCGTCCGGTATAATTATCCGCGGATTTGACATTAACAAATAAGCGGGTGTTGTGGATCAACCGCGGATTTCCTTTATTTCTCAAAAAAAAAAATAATGGGTTTCTTTTGGCATGGTTTGAAGAAATTATATCTTGTTGCGGGCGGTTTGTTTCGAAAAAGCTACGGATTATTGAAGTTAGTGAAGTATCAGATCCTGGTGAGAGGAAACTTCTTTCAGATTTGAATCTAGCTAGATCAACATCTGCTTGGGATGTTTCAGAGAGAAATATCGCTCTTGATTTACTTAATCGATCTAAAACCTTGTTATTTGGATGTCCAGAATGTTATAGAGCCTTAGCGAATAAGTATTTGGTATTCGAAAAACTTTATTTGTCTCAAACATCTTCAGTCAGTGAAGCTTTGAAGCTAATGAATGAAAGTTTAGATTTATGTGATAAGGGATTTCTGACCAAAGTTTTATACTCCCTCTGTCCCATATTAATTGAGCTACTTAAAGTTTGCACAATTCTTAAGGCAGAGGGGAGAGATATTAACTTTTTACTGTTTTTTCCAATTATACCCATGTAAATAACATAATAGTAAAATTTAAAAACGACATATCTCTCAACTTGTGGCACACATAGTCGTAAGCTTTATATCATTGAAAATCATTTTAAAACACCTACGTAACGAGTATAAACATGACTATAAGATTGTAAATATTATGATTGGTATTCTTTGTTATCTTATGAGTTTTGGTTGATTTTATTTTGTTTTTTCATGTCCTCAATCAGTGAGAGCATATAGGTATGGGTTGGATATAACGATGAAATTGTAATGGTGGTCTGTAATTGATTGTGATGAATATATAGGTATGGTCGGATATAACGATGGGTTCTCTTCTTCAAAATTGAAATGTTCGAATATTTGTATGAACGGGTTTAAACTTATGATGAATGTGTATGAATAAAGTATTAGATCTAGGAATCATCTTTCTGTGTATGGATGATAAAAAAAATGGGTTTTTAATTTGTTTAAACCTATGAGTTTCGATTTGTATTTACAGTTTGATTGTAGTTGATAACATAAGAAGTTCGAAAATAGGTGATACCTTTACTGTAAATCTAAATTTTGATAGATTTAGTTCAAGTTCACTGTTACTATAAGTGGATGAATATTAGCAATTTAAGATATCTGATATTGTTTTTGGGTATGTAATCTATGCATTTGTAGTGGGGCGATGGAGGTGGAGGTGGTGAAGGTGGTGGAGGTGGTGGTGGTGGTGGTGGTGCTGTTAATGGTGGCGTACGTTGGTGGTGAGTGATTTTGTGATGATGATAGTGTTGGTGGTTACTGATTTGACTGCTTCCATTAATGGCGATGGTGGTGAGCGATGTGCATCACTGACGGGATGTTGAAGAAGAAGAAAAAAGAAATCGAGAATAAAATTAAGAGAGGACGAAGAAGAAAAAGAAGTCGAGAAAAAAAGTTTAAGATTTGGGAGAATTCAGGGATTCGAACTCAGAAGCTTGAGTCGATTTTTAGATGTTTTGACAAAAATACCCTCAACAATTTAATTTATGACCCGGTTTTTCGTTTTTTTGATTTTCCACATCTTCCTTCATATTTTGGTATATCTACGAAATTGTCTAAATAAAAAGAGAGAAAAAAAAACGCAGAAGGGAATTTGGTCAAATCAGGCGCACCCGGTGGAAAAAAATCTTTTTGTCAAAATTGATTCTTTTGTGTTACCCTGCATTTGACATAAAGTCACCAAATATAGGGTCCTCCCTCGCTTCGCTCGGTCGGCCCAATTATCATTAGTAGAAGAACCAGTGCTTGCAATCGATTGAATCAAACAATAAAAAATAAAAAATTTAATCGAACCATTCACAGTAGGTTCTGCAAATTACCTTATACATTCATTACCCATTGATTACCCCCTTCATTTAAACACAAACTCCATGATTCCCATCTTTTGATTCTTTTCAAATCTTTGATTCTGTTCTTAAATATCAATTTTACTATAGATCTTACTATGGGTTCTTTATAGTTCCTTCATTTATGAGCAACAAAAGAACAAGAAAGATATTTGAGAGAATTGCTGTGAAATTGAGAGAGTTGTTGTACTATTGAGAGAGTTAAGAGATTTTAGCTCATTGTATTGTTGTTGTGAAGTTGTTGCAAAGAAGGATCGATGGAAGGAAAGAGGCGGACATACCGAGAGAGTGCAGGGATAAGGGTTAAAAACTTAAAATACCATAACCACCCTCTAATTTATGCAAATTGGCTTAAGTTGATAACATGTGTCCAAAACATTAGGGGTACACGTCTGATATGAAATAATAATCAGTTTTTTTTTAAGGAAAGGACTGCATATATTAACTTCAAAGCATTACATAGGTGTTTACAACCGTTGATATGATGTTTCCAAAAACAAAGTAAACAACATCAAAACCAACTTCCAAAAAGGATCTAATGCTCCTAGTTACCATTGGTGTCAAAAGTAAGGTCAAGTAACAGAAACTAGATCGAATCCATGAAGACGAGAGCCGGATGACCACAGAACCAAACCACTGAAGTGTTGCCGTGCAAAATAAGTTGACAGCAACCGGCCATTTACAAAAATGGCCAGACGTAACATATCCTTTAAGGCAAAAAGGAATTACCCCATAATGATGAAACCCAACTTCTTTGTCATCCCGCCAGAACTTCATAAGATTGTTACTAATCCATTGTAGACCTTCGAACTTCACAAGTTGAAATAGGACACAACTCATGATGCAGAGAAAAACAGCTAACCTAAAACCATGCATAGTAATCCTACTACTGCTACTACTAAGACCCAGAAAAGTCATAGTCCAGACAGAAACCGGGTGGAACAGGTGATGAGGCCACCAAAGGTGGGTGTCAAAACTGACACGTGCAAAAGGATCATCCAAGGTTGGAATCAAGCTGATACACGGTAACGAGACAAAAGGTGGCAACTAGACACAGCGAATCCGTCAAAACCGGTTCAATGAACCATGACGAGTCAAGAAATAGGATCGGTAGACCCAGACCTCGGAACAAAGAGAACAAATACAAATACAACCCCCAACGAAAAGGTACCTCGTAAGGAATAAGTAATATACCAGGGAAGTCAGTCTGAAGGTGAAGCCAGTGTTGCTGCTGCGCCATAGCTTGTGAGTGAGCTGTCCTCACGCAGAAAATTAGAATATCGAACCCAGGGCAGAGGACTCTAGGTGAGGAAGCTTGAGAGTCATCCATCAACTCTGCGAAGGTTCGAATTGTTTCGGTTTTAGGAGCAGGAGGTTGTATAGTATAGTCCGTTGATGAAGCAGGGAGCTCATCAAAGGGTTGTGATCTTTGTCTGGGAGGCAAACACAGAGAACACAGAGAGTAACCAAGATCTCCACATTTGGCCATCACCCATATGTGCAATTCAAATTGAGTAGTCTTGAAAGCTTCCGGGTAAGACATAAATCGGGCCCCAACTATTCGAGGGAAAGGCCTACCCTTCTTAATGGCTACGACTCTAGTCTTATGTACCGGTGGACTTGTCGAGGTACCCTCAAAGTAAATCGGAATAGGAATCCACCTAAAAGACTGAGAAGAGTTGTCGTCAATTACCAGAAACAAATCCACAAAGACCAATGAGATAACGAGACTCTGAATTGCACCAGCACGTCCAACAGAATGAAGCAAAATTCCCCGTAGGGGAAAAGAGTTGGTAAAGCCTTTGTCGCCATGCACAGGGAGATAACGGTAACGGCAGCATTGACGGCGACCTTGACGGTGAAGTTGACGGCGTAGACGAAAGTAACGGTGACGGTCACGGTAACGTTGACGGCGACAGTAACGTTGACGGTGACGGTAACGGCTACAGTGTCGGTGACGGTGACGGAGACGGCGACGGTGACGTTGACGGAGACGATGCCGGAGACGAAGAAGAAACCGACTGAAAAATCTGAAGATTGGGTTTGAACCTCCGAATCGAGTAGAAACACTAGAAAGGTGTTTGGGAGGATGATGAAAAGCAGCAGGAGGCAAAACCAAACCCAATCAAAGCACCGTAATCACCCATCGAAGACATCTGTGAAACCCATGAAAACCAAAACAAAAAACAGTAATACCTAAAAAAACTAACGCAAAACAGACCAAGACATCTAAAGCAAAGAAAGGAAAAAAAGATTTACCCAGATCCGCTCCCAAAGGAGCAGATCCAGGCTTTCTGTGAACTGCCGGCAGCTGGGTTGTTTGGGAGCAAAAAATCGCCAACAGAAGAGAGAGAAACTTTTATCTATTCTCGACGTATTGAGCTAAAGTATAATAATCAGTTGGGCATAGAGTAAACTAAGAAATATGCTCAATATTGCATAAAAACAGTAATTATGTTTAATAAATTCAATTTTTATGAGTTTATCTATTCACTTTGTCAAGGGTACTTTATCAAGAAAGAAAAAACTAGTCTTTCCTTCAAAAGAAAAAAAAAATCAAGAAAAAAAAAAAGTGATTTAAAAATAAGTATTTCCATATAACCCGGGTCTGGACTACAATGGATTGTTAAATCCCGGCAATGGAATTTCTTTGGGATTGGGGCTCAGCTTGTTGCCAGGCTCTCATCCAATACTTGTAAGCTTCTTTCAGTTGATGATGATTAATAAAAGATACATTTTTCAAAAAAAAAAAAAAAAAAAAATGTTAAGGTTCCTAAAAAAACAAAAAAAAATGATTTAAAAATAAGTATTTCCATATACTAGTGAAGTTTAAGGGCATGACAATTAAGGTTGATGACGGTCCGTTGCTAAAATGACCAACACAATGTTCTATAAAATTTATCGTCGGCCCCCACCGTATGCGGTAATCTAGTTTGATTAGTATTATTAGTTCATATGGATGGTGATTTACAAGCAAATGATGCGGCTTTTAATTCGCAGATTTTGTGCACAATGACATATTTTGGATCATGAGGCAGACTCGAATCACAAAATTTTCAGTCAAAGAGAGAGCTAGAGAGAGTTGATGTCTAAAATGCAAAGGGAGACGATACACTCACCACGTACTCAATCCCACCGACCCTCAATTAGCCGGGGTTGGTTGGGTATCGTGGACCTGTAAAGTCGTCTCATCACTTGGGACTGAGCCCATTATCGGATTAAAAGCCCATTTTGGGTCACGAATATTACTATATATAGATCCAATTTGCCCTAGGATTCTTTGGGGTCAAGGAGTTTCCACTGTCTCTAGCGTGAATCAATATGGAAGATCTACCTCTTGATATTCAATCAAAAATCCTATCATATGTTCCTCTCGAGTATGCCGTCTTAAGCTGCAAACTTGTCTCAAAAACTTGGGAAAATCTCCTTTCTCATAGAAAGCTTGTAGGTGGTCTTCTTTTTAACACTAAAGGATATGGGGTACCTAAACTTCGTTTTGGATACTATGATGAAGTTCTTAGTCTTCCATGGGCAGATGATTCGGCTGAAGAAGTTTTTAGTCTTCCATGGGCAGATGATTCGGCTGAGGAAAAATGTTTTACCAAAACCCTTGCAAAGATCACATATCCTCCTCTCCCTAAACAGATGCATGACTACATGTACACAGCAACAGACTTGATTGGTTCTTGCAATGGTTTGGTTTGTTTGTCTATACAAGACCTATATGGTTCTCGCGTTCTTAGTTTTTGCATTCTTAATCCGTTGACAGGAGAATACTTTAACCTTCCAACAATACACTGGAAAAATAATCAAGTAGCCAGTGGATTTGGTTATGATCCTTCTCAGAACAATTACAAGATTGTTTGCATTCGGTATCCCATATTTACTTTTTCAGGAGACAAAGGATCCGTTCAAGTGTATACTCTTGGTGGCAGTATCGGAGAAGTATCGGAGAAAGTGAACAAGAAGACAATGGTATATCACATTCTAAAGGTATACTGTGGAATGGATCCCTTCATTGGTTGGACAAATGCCACACGACCATTGTGGCTTTTGATTTGGCGGATGAAAAGTTCCGATATATCATCCTCACAATTAACATGCATACTTATCCTTATGCCGAGCTCGAGCTGTTGGGAGGGTACTTGAGCATTGTTGGGGTGCATCAAGGTGATAAGGGCATACACATATGGTCATTCAAAAATAAGCACAGTGATGAAGATACCGCTGTCGAAATGGGATATCAATCCTTGACCTGGAGCTTGGAGTTCAGGATACCAACTCTTCCTTACGATGGTCATGGCCGATATGACTATGAGGCATTTGCCATTACTAAAAACAATGAAGTTCTCTTATGGTGCCATGAGGATGCGTTTGATCATTACACTGGCATCGATACTATTTGTTCACTACTCCTTTGCCGCTATGACCCCAAAACTGACACATTGAACAAGGTTTTGAATTTGGAAACTTATGGTGTTAACAAGTTCCAGGGAATTCCGCATGTGAACAGTCTTGTGTCATTAAAAGCTCTGGGAGTAGATTAAAAGACTAGTACGTACTGAAGTCGCAGCACATGTGCAGGAGGAATGTGTGCAGCCAGCATGGATGGACTGGTTGCGCATGTCTGGTGTAGATTCCAGTCGCAGGTTGAATCCTTTGCAGACAAAGCTATCTGTGCGTTCAGCATAGTTGAGGGCCTGACGGTGAGTGAGATGGTTTGCTGAAATCCAGGATCATATATAAAAGTTGAAAAAGAGAATATGGGTTTTTGCTGTTATTACTATATATATATATATATATATATCCAATTTACCCTAGTGCATACATTGATTTCTAAGATCAATGAGTTTTGTAAGAATTATTTTTGATGAAGAGGAGTGTTGAAATATACTTAACCCACATGAGCACGTTCACCGTGTTGCCAACACAATCACTAAATATAGTTTGGTTTGAACTGTTGGAGAAAATGAGTTTTTAATTAAATTAATTTTGGTCTTGGTTGGATTTGATCATGGGACCTAAGGGTTATCAGGGAGCTTGCTCATTTTCATGAGGGAATGAAATAACCTTTTATAAGTGCGCAGGCACAGACGGGCAAACTATATATGCCAACCTATGTGCTACTGAACATGGAGCAGACTTGTCTTGGGCTTGTGCACATGTGGATAACAAGAACTATTTTATTTTTCTCAAAATTGTTATACTGATTTTTTTAAGGAAAATAAATTTGTTTAATTCTGTTTTAAATGTGGGGCAGTTGATTTGGGGAAAATATCTTTCGTTACCAAACTTGAATTTTATAACTTATGACAACATTATTACAGAATATTTTAAAACCTTTTATACTTAATTCTGTATTAATTTTTGTCATAAAGTCGCACACTAATTGTAATTTAATTCACCTGGTTTATCACTATAAAATAAAGATGAAAATTTCATTTCCAAAGCTACTATCCTGATGTATTTTCCCCTCTTCTCGCTTTGATTTGCGCATTTTGTGTTTACTTCCCTTCCTAGCTAGTTGCTAAGTTCGATAAATGGGCAGTGTTTGTTGTGCTGACAATCGCTGTATCGGGCAGTTCTATCCTGGACAAATCTCCGTTGTTGGGGTATAGCATCACTCATTTTTGAGTGTACCCGCGGACTAATTTGTTAAGGACAACTAGTCGAATTAGTGGCTCTGTCCTCGTAGGAATCTTAGAAATTGTTCATGTCATTTACATTTTGTTATATACTCTACACGAAATTGCCTTTTTAGCAACGGCCCAGGGCCGTTACCAAAAATTAAAGCAACGGCGAGTGCCCGTTGGCGGGACGCCGTTATTGTTGCCGTTACAATAATTACATCAACGGATATGCCGTTGCTGTAATTATGATTACAGCAACACATGCATCTGTTGCAGTAAATATTGTCACGGATTAGGCATACCATCATGCCGTGCCGCGTGGCAACCTACTGTAACGGTCTACCCGTTACGGTGGGCAGTAACCGATCAAACAACTCTTAACAGCAACGTTTATACCCGACGTTGTTTTGTGTAGTAACGGTTTATCCGTTTGCCAGCTGGCAGTTTTCGTAACTGTTTTGAAACAGCCAGCACCGTTTGCGTCTGCGTAACTGATACCCTACTGTTAAAGTAATGGAATGTACTGGTGAAATCTATTTTCTAACGGTTCAGCACTTGCCACCTGTCCTCCTGCCGTAACGGATCCAACAACTTTTTCTCCCGTTAAACCACGGCGTGTAACGGATAAATTTTAACGGCTTAGTCAACGTTTTTATTCGTGGAAAACGCCTCTGTAACAGTTTTAGGATTTGCCACGTGTTTTTAAAACTAACGGAATTGCGTAACGTCTGTTATCGTTGGAAGAAACTGTATTATTTTTAAAAAAAATAACGCTGGCAAGCGTTAAACCCTGCGTTACAATTGCACCTGGAATACAATTCATTCCGGAATCTGGAATACAGTTCATTTGTGAACCTGCACTACAGTTCTTTCCTGAACCTGCAATACAATACAATTCATTTCTAAACCTGCAATACTGAATCGAAATCTGTAATTTTCAATTCATTCCCACTGAAATACATCCATTCTCATTCAACTAACACACGCATTTCATTGAAACTCTGAAAATCATACAACCGTTTATACATCCATTCACTACACTCATTCACAATCCTAAATTTATAAAATTGCACAAGGCAAAATAGATACATACATTTTTGCCTGTGTTATTACTACCCCTAGATTAGAAGGTTGTGTGTTTTGGCAGTTTGCAGTTTATGTGATGTTCTGTAATGATACCTTGGATCAGAAGAAGCTTATATACAAGACGCCGAAGTAGTCCGTCGACCTCAGATGTGAGAGTTCTGCGAAACAATGAAACAAAGCTTTGAGTTATCTATATATAGTTGACAGCCACTTTAATAAGATAATATGACCCACTAATAGAGTTGTCTATAATGATATGAATACTCCCTCCGGTTCTAAAAGATAGGCACGTTTGACTTTTTTTTCAAAAATTAACAAACTTAATAAAACCAATATTAAGTTCCTCGACTATTTGAAGAAAAAAAAAGTCAAATGCGTCTATCTTCTAGAAAAGGAGGGGCATATACTTTAGGTTCATACAAACAGCTTCATCTCAGTTTAGGTTGTGTGGTAGGGTTGCCGAAGCCCTGGCATACACCTACGACATAATTCTCATCTTATATGGAAGAGAGAACAAGGTACAACTTGCTCAAATTTCACCACAAAACGTAACTGATAATGAGTTGTATGGCAATAGAAAGAACTACTTCACCAAAATTCATGTGATTCATGTTACTAACTAGTAGAATAGTAACTTATGCTAACTGCATACATGGCAAATAAAAAAGAAAGATTCACTGCAAGCATCTTCACATATAAGTGATTCTGCTGTCATTATAGGATAAGCAATTCTACTGTCAATATAGCTAAATGAGCCAGTACACTTCCCGCTCATATGTGTAGGTTGATTGCGTCTAAACAAGAAGCAATCTGCTGACATACAAGAGTGAGTACACCAGCCTCTCATTGGCTAAAGCTCCATCAATCACATGAAAGTTCACTACTCACCGAATACCCATACAATTCTCTTATTATTATATAACATGCCATACTACTCATACATCTAGCAAATATAGCATGAACAAAGTTTGACCTTAACTATCTCCTACAACAGGGAGACCTAAGTGCAACATACATCTAATTCGACCAAATACTCATACATTTTGATTTTCTGAGCAGGTATAATAATAGTTCACTCACCAATGGGAAACAAAGATAATGGTAGCCGAATGTGCCCATCGATTCTGATAATCACGAAAAGCTTTACACTGATGTCGCTGAATGTGCACATGTAAAAACATAACAGGACAATGATACATTATAACAATTGCAATGCTTGCTGATTTATAATGTATCATTGCCACGTTGTGCTTTTGCATAAATACGATGCCAAAAAAAGCAAACCGGGTTATCATCTCCTATTGGAACATACAAAGCCCAGAATTGCAACAGTGAATCCTCGCAAAACCCAGAAAATGTGCCTATTAATCCAAAGCATGTAGCACATAATATTATAAAGAGCTCATATGATATGCATGTAGACAAACCTGAAGTTGAAAAAGGTGTCCTACAGCAGCACCAAGTGGAGAAAGAAACCTCCTCACAAGACAAAGACAATGTAGTAAGTAAAAATCAACCAAGAGAAACTAAAAAAATTAGCGTATTCGTAGTTTACTCACCAATGTAAATTAGAGAGGTAGGAGTATTGGCTGGAAAGTTTGTTGCATTGAACTCCTTCATTTGCAGCAATCTTTCCAAAAAATACCCCTCCTCTCCAAAAACTACATGGTGTTTTGGAAAAACAAGAATGCATGGCAATTGAATACCTGAAAGCAAATTTGAAGAGATTACATCTGAAGGGAAGCTAACTTAAGATCTGCAGGGCAACTTTTCTAACATCTGACTTGCCATGCCATCATCCAATCAACAACAAAAGCACAGATGTATCAATGTCCTGCAATGCGATCCAAATGGGAAGTAAACTATCCTTGAAAGATGATGGAAGTAAGTAAGAATCAATACAGTCATGTCTTTCTCCTTCTGCACTGGTGTTGGTACGGCCACAGTGAATCCTAGCAAAACAAAGATAATGGTAGCCGAATGTGCCCATCGATTCTGATAATCACGAAAAGCTTTACACTGATGTCGCTGAATGTGCACATGTAAAAACATAACAGGACAATGATACATTATAACAATTGCAATCCAGGCTGATTTATAATGTATCATTGCCAAGTTGTGCTTTTGCATAAATACGATGCCAAAAAAAGCAAACCGGGTTATCATCCCCCATTGGAACATACAAAGGACAGAATTGCAACAGTGAATCCTCGCAAAACCCAGAAAATGTGCCTATTAATCCAAAGCATGTAGCACATAATATTATAAAGAGCTCATATGATATGCATGTAGACAAACCTGAAGTTGAAAAAGGTGTCCTGCAGCAGCATCGTGCTCAAAGAAACCTCCTCACAAGACAAAGAAATTGTAGTAAGTAAAATCAACCAAGAGAAACTAAAAAAAAATACCCCTCCTCTCCAAAAACTACATGGTGTTTTGGAAAAACAATAATACATCCCATCAAGTACTCAATGGCAGTGAGATGGTCCAATTACACCAAGATAAACTAATGATAATAACACAAACTAATGTATTCGTGCTTACATCTCAACATTTACCCATAAAAAAGGTTGAACAGATCTCAACTTATGCTATTGTTAAAACCCTAACTTTGGTTTAACCTATGGAAAGAGATAACAACCAAAATAAATCTAATCTAAACTAGAAATCTACTTAGATTACCAGAGATATGAGCGAGAAAAGTTAGATCTGAAATGGTTTTGATTTTTGTAGAAGAGGGAAAACATATTTGATAGGGAAACCAAAATTTCAGGAAGAGAGATATGATTTTTGAGATCTAACTTTGAGCTCCAACTTTCGGATAAGAGAGGAGAGTTCAATAATAGATGAGAGATTTGCTTTTCACTTCGATTAATGAGCCGAAAACACGGAAAAAATATCTGGTCAACTATGTCAAGTCAATTTAAATTTGTGGTCAACGGCATAAGTGGGTGGGTTTTAAGCCATGGGACAACAATCTAAATATCATGACATTTTTTTGCTAGTTGAACATAATTACCATGAATTAATCTAAGCCTGCAGGATCACTGATCCTATCCATTTATGAAAAATTCAAGGAAGAATCCTTGGAAGAACCCACTTTGGGCAAGTTTGAGTTACAATCTTCCTCTGAACACCAAAGCACTCACTAAAATAGTAATGTTTCTGAGACGGTTTTGTTGTTTCCGTTGGAAATTGTAATACAGCTGAGACGGTTTTGTTGTTTCCGTCGAAAATAGTGATATTTATGAGACGGTTTTGTTTTTTCCGTAGAAAAATAGTGTTGTATTTGACAATCTTCCTCTGAACTCCAAACCACTCCCTAATTTGCCATACTCCGAGCCAGGCTCTTCCAGAGTAGCACTGATCCTATCCAAAAATGGCAAATTCAAGGTGGAATCCTTGTAGAACCATAAAGGAACCCATTTTGGGCAAGTAGGAGTTACAATCTTCCTCTGAACTCCATTTCAAATCCCCAATGGCAGTGGAAAATAGTAAGTTATGAGACGGTTTTGTTGTTTCCGTTGAAGAAATTGATGTCTGAGACGGTTTTTCTGTTTCCGTCGAAAATAGTGATATTTCTGAGACGGTTTTGTTTTTTCCGTAGAAAAATAGTGTTGTATTTGACAATCTTCCTCTGAACTCCAAATCACTCCCTAATTTGCCATACTCTGAGCCAGGCTATTCCAGAGTAGCACTGACGTTATCCAAAAATATCAAATTCAAGGTGGAGTTAATGTAGAACCATAAAAGAACCCATTGTGGGCAAGTGAGAGTTACAATCTTCCTATGAACTCCATTTCAAATCCCTAATGGCAGTGGAAAATAGTAAGGTATCAGACGGTTTTGTTGTTTCCGTTGAAAAAAAGTGATGTATGAGACGGTTTTGTTTTTTCCGTAGAATAGTGATGTATCTGGTTAGAATAAACAACTTTATTGGTCCAACATGTGGCCAATAAAATTGGGAATAGTCGCTAGATATTCTAATTTTTCCATCAATCTCTCCCAACTTTCTAATTTTTCCAATTGGAGGCTAGGGTTCCTTGGAGACGCATCTGGGAGCTAGGGTTCCTTCATTTCGAGGTGAATCTAAGGGTTTCTTCAGTAATTTCTAGTTTCTGTTTTAGGGATTTGTTTGATATTGTTGTTTGGAGATTTGTTTGATATTTGTCTGATTTATGTTAACTAAGAACTGTTTTGTTCAAATTGAAATTTATGTTAACTAAGACTTAAATTTATGGATGATTTCATGATTTAGGTTTGAATTAATTTGTCTACTAAGATTGTTTATATGAATTTGTTGTAGGATGATGTTGTCGCGCGTAAAAAAAATGCGAAAGAAACGGAAGTTGAAGTTCCTTAAAGACCTCAAAGATGGAGAGAAGATCCAAGTGGAGACGCTGATGGGAAGACCTTGCAAAAAGGGCGCAGAACAACTGGCTAAGTATGTTCGATATCTAGCTGTAGATGGCAATGTATTGCCATTATCAGTGTTTCACTGGTCGCGTATGCCTGGAAAAAAAAACTGGGCAAGCAATACGAAAAATCAAGGTAATTGTGTGCCATTATTACTTAAAGAGTTGTTGTACAGTGAATTTTCTTTATCTCAAAAATTGTAATCTGCTTTTTTATGTCAGCAAAAATTCAGCTTTTCAGAGGACGTTGATGTTGATAAACTACTGAGTAAGAAACTGAATGAAACATGGAGGGATCACAAGTCCAAGATGAAAAAGAAAGGATTCGACAAGGAAAAAACTCTGGAAGAAAATCTTGCAAACCGACCTAAGCAAGTTTTCAAGAGTCAATGGAAAGCATTGGTTGAACTGTGGAGCCAGGAGGACAACCAAGTAAGTTGCTCCATTGGTTTTTCTTAGTTTTGATTTTTGAATTACTAGAGACCCTATGTGTGGCTACTTCCACTCTATTATATTCTCATGGGAATGTGCTTTGTTCGTTTCTTTGTCACAGGTTAAAGCTGCTAAGAATGTACAGAACATATTGAAACAAAAAGTTAAGCACACCTGTGGCCGTAAGCCACACATAGAAAAAGCAATAGAGGTAAAGCATATGCCCAGCACTAAGATTATTTATGATGATTTGTTATATAGCTTGTATGTACAATATTGTCTACTCAAAACTCTTTTTACAGTTGCAAGATAAACTAGGAAGATTCCCTGAGCGGCTTGAAATATTTGAGGAGACCCATCTAAAGAAACAAAAAACATCGGATGGATCAGAAGTTCGAGTTATGGAACCTGTGGCAGTTGAACTACACGTACACTTTTATGACTGTATACTTTCTTTTATGCATTTAAATTTGAAAAGTGGTTATCAAAGTTGATGCTTACATCAATTTTGAACATGAACTATGTTTAGGGTCGAATGGTGGAATACCAAAACCTGGCTAGCCAACCTGAAAGTGGAGTAGTTATCTCTGGGCCTAATGATTCAGTTGCAGCTGTGATGGGAGCTGATAAAAAGGGTCGTGTTCGATGTCTTGGAAACTTTGTCAAGCCAAAAGAATTCTGGGGTGGTCAGCATGAACCCAGTTGGGCTGCAAAGTTAAAAACCGAGAACCAGAACCTTAGACGTGAGCTTGCAGAGAAGGATAAGCGGATTCGATATCTCGAGATTCTAGTTGATTATCCTTCAATGAAATGTTTGGGGGTACTTATACATGATAGTTTTCTTTCTTAGTGAATGGGTAAAAATGAATACTTTTGGTAATTTTCAATTTATTCACTGAATATTGGCTCTTCTGTGATTGGCTTGTAGGGAATTGTTCAACTTATCCAGACTCATTACTCGAACAGCAGAACACTTGTGGTATTGTCTCCTTTTTTAGTAAATTGTGTTCATTTACTGTGTTCTGTTTTTTGTTTGTCATTTTTATCACCTAGTTATTTGCATAAGTTCGATTGGTTATATTGGCTGCAGCTTTAGATAACAACCAAACCCCATTGGAACATACAAAGCCCAGAATTGTTATGTGAATCTGAGTTAGAAATGAGAAAACAGAACTTGTCAATAATAGGTTCAATTTTCCATATTTGCAGTTTGACTGGGTGGTGCGGGCTGGAGAACAGGAGAGGCATAATGAAACTGAAGCATCAAATGACACTGAAGCACCAAATGACTCTGAAGCACCAGCAGACAAGGATCAAGTGACTTCTGACAATCAAGGATGATTTAACTTTTGGTGTAATTACATGGCAGTCTTGTTTAAGTAATGTTAATGCACAAGTTCTAAAGGATTTGATAATTTTAGGGTTTTTTAAATGTACCGGATGTTGAGGCAAGTAGGAATGTTTAATCTAATTTCTGTTCAATTCTGTGATCAGTATTCAACTGTACAGAACTTGCATTGATAAATCTTACATCCCAAAATAAACCAAAAACCACAATCGTACTGACTTATACATTGTACTGATAATTCTTACATCCCAAAAAACATATGAACTTAAACAAGGAACTAAAAACACGAAAATGACTATGTCAGAAACTTAAATTGAAACATTCAATCAGAAACAAGGTCAATCATCTCAATGTGAGCATTTGCAGCAGCAGCAACACCAGCATTTGCATCAGCAACAATATTAGCAGCAGCAACACCAGCATTTGCACCAGCAACAATATTAGCAGCAGCAACACCAGGAATCCCCATCTTCAAATTCAACATCCTCCTCACTGTTGGTATTCGCCGGAAACTGTTGATATTCTAACCGCCGGTAACTGTTGGTATTCTGACCTAATTTGTGCATTTTGCTAAAAATTACTAGAAAATAAAACTGACCCATGACCCATGCTTGGACATAGGAAAACGCAGAAAAAGAAGAATAGACCAGCCTAGACCAGCCTTCCTAGCCACAGCTACATTAGGTAATGACTAATAGTAATAAATGTTGCTAATTATGGTGCTGGAAACGCGTGGGAGGAGGAGTGTTCTCAAGAGATAAAAATGGGCACAGGGAAATGGAAATTGAGATGACTTTTGATCAGAGTTGTGTCTGAAAAGGAACCGGTTTTTTACACCGGATTCTTACACCCCTATGTGGCATTAACATCCACCATAGATTCCCACCCACCCAACCCCACCCAAGATTAGCAGGCCCCCCTGCTATAAGAATGAACCAACCATAACATGCCACGTTATGGTGTAAAAATCCGGTGTAGGAAATCCGGTGTTTTTAAAGTGTTTTCGGGAAACAACCACCGGCAGTAAATGTGCATAAATAGACGCGTTAATCTTGGTGCAAAGATAAGAGGAGATTTGCAAAGGTATACCAAAATATAGAGTAATTAGAGAAATTATAGAGAAAAGTGAGAAACCACAATGGCTGATCAGAACAACAACAATGGTGCAAACAATGCTGATCAGAACAACAACAATGGTGCAAACAAGGCTGAAGATTATTTATACTTTCAGTTCGTGAAAAAACATGCTCTCGGATTGTCGCGGATTTCAATGGAAAACTTGGTGAATGAATTGAAAAGCCAAATCAAGATAAAGAAAGCGAGAGAGAAATTTCTTCAGTTGATGGCTGATCATACTCCTGAGTTTGATCTATGGTTAAGCCAGAGGGAGGCAAGGAAAATCAGAAAGATGGGTGGTGATGATCATTATGGGAGGAGAAGTGAAACTGAAGAAGAAAGTGAAGAAGAGGAGAATCAAGGCCAAGTAGCAATGGAAGAAAGTGAAGAGGATACAACATCTGAAGATGAAAGAGATCGACAGAAAGAAAGGGAGAGACTTTTCCGTCTGTATTGGAAGGAGAAAACCCAATACCCTGCGATTTTTGCTAGAACTATGCTTGAATCTGATGAGAAGCAGGAATCTGAGGCGACTGAAGAGTTGGAGGATGAGGATGCAGAGGAAAATGAAGAAGAAGATGATGAAAGGAAAGGCTATGGGACTCCTGCTTCTAGTGCTGATGATGATATTGATCCTGAGGACTATTACCACATGATGGGAGATGATGACTCAAATCATGGTGCCGAGGATGATAACTAAATTCCCTCGTTGCAGACCATATCTGTAAATCTTCATCAATTTTGTTACCTTCGAGAGAGGTTTCAATTTATTGAAGCTTGAAGAAAAATCCTCTCGAAGACGGCTAATTAGGTAGTAGTAGTAGTCTTTGTCTCTTCTTGTCTGCTCAGGTTGTTATTTATCGGTTTTAAGTGTTCATGTTTTTTGGTGGTTGGTGGTTTTGGGGAAAGTTCAGGTGTTATGTTGGTGGATTTTGGGAAAAGTTCAGGTTGTTTTCGAGATTTTGGGCTATGATGCGAAGTAGCCCTTGTTAACTGGTTGTAAATGAATATCTTTAATGGAACTATTTTGTTAATGTAATGAATATGAATATCTTTGTTTTTTGTTTTAATGATTGAAAGTGGGGATGAAAGTCTGAATGATTAACAAACAAAAGATTGAAAGTATTGAATATGATTTTCACTGATAAAAATTGAAGAAAGAGTGAGTGATTTTCAGATAAGACACTAGCACTAGGCAATGTTATGTAGTCTATGGAACTCCTGCTTCAAGTGCCAAATTACATGGAGCCAAAATTCTAGAGCCAGAATTCTGGTTGAAGAATTTCAAACAACCAATAAACAGATGGAATGTAGGTAGATTTCTCATAGGGTTGCTGAGTTTATAGAACACTAGCACTAGGCAATGTTATGTACTCTATGGGACTCCTGCTTCAAGTGCCAAATTACATGGAGCCAAAATTCTAGAGCCAGAATTCTGGTTGAAGAATTTCAAACAACCAATAAACAGATGGAATGTAGGTAGATTTCTCATAGGTTGCTGAGTTTATAGACACTAGCACTAGGCAATGTTATGTAGTCTATGGAACTCCTGCTTCAAGTGCCAAATTACATGGAGCCAAAATTCTAGAGCAGAATTCTGGTTGAAGAATTTCAAACAACCAATAAACAGATAGAATGTAGGTAGATTTCTCATAGGGTAGCTGAGTTTATAGACACTAGCACTAGGCAATGTAATGTAGTCTGGTGGTAAACGAGATTCTGTCCTTAACTGAAAGGGATTCGGCACCATAACACTAGCACTACATTGCTCAATATAGTATTGTGCAGTTTTGTATTGTTATTGCTCAATATAGCACTAGGCAATGTAATGCTCTCTAGCTCTATAATCAATTGGGATACTTGTTTTTCTGATTCTGCTTTTCTTAGCTTGTATTCTGCAATGACATATCTACATTCTATCATCTTAAAAATTCTCTTCCTAAATTTCAACAAATCCAACTCTATATGCAATAGAGTTATAAGACTGCTGGTGAAATAGATAAAGGAAATAAGCAGTTTTCAGTTTCAGAG
>JAJJMA010188510.1:0-19170 GCA_023529015.1 Papaver nudicaule | reverse complement strand
TCCAGCTTTCCCACGCTGCAGCTTTCTTGGTCAAACATGAACTCTTGGCCTTTGATGATTACAGGTGAGATTGTAGGTACAAATCTTTTCCCATGGAGCCAGGGACGCCCTAAGATCATGTCGTGCTCATCGTCCTCTTTAATTACATGAAACTTTGTTTTGGTGTGAGCAGAGTCCACCTTCAGATCCAAAGTAACATGACCATATATGTCTTGGAGCTTTCCTTTTGAATCTTTCGTTATTGTGGGATAATAGATGACATCCCGTCGAGAGATCCCAATTGCTTGGAGTGTTTTGATTGGAATTAGATTAACCATAACACCAGCATCGATTTGAACTTTCTTAAAATTCGTACCTTCAAGACGAGCGGAGATAATCGGTATTGGAACGCGTTCCCCTGCCATCATCTCTGGTGTAATTTCGCCGGGTTTTGGCTGAACCTTTTCAGGTATAGGTAGTTCTTTGCCGCTAGCAATCCAGCTGAGGGCAGCGAAAATGTTGCTTCGCTGACTTCTAGAAAAATGCAAGAGCTCGCACAAATTCTCCATCAAATAATTAGCAGTTTGCTTGACGGATTCTCCAGAAATGGTGAAATTTCGAATGTTGGGTTGATGCTGACGTTGGTGTTGACGTTGAGGTTGGTGCTGAGGGAGTGGATTCTTATGCACGCCCTCAGTCCCCAAGTTCAACTCTCCCGACTCGATCTTTTCATTGAAGATTTGTTTGAGTCGATGACACTCACTGGTGGGATGATTGACGAATCGATGAAATGACAATACTTGGGATCAGTCATTTCTTGTGATGTAGGCTCTCTCCGTACAGGAGGTAATTTGACAGCGCCATCTTGAATCCATGCTTCCAGGAGCTCTATCACTTCATCCATAGTACATGGGAAGTAAGGGATCTTAGGGAATTCCCTCTGTTGTCGTGGTGCCTTCGGTGCAGGGGCATTAGCTGGGACCCGTGCCGGAGCTTGAGGTTGGGCTGGAGCTGCACGTTTTAGTTGTGGGGGCTCAGGAGTAGGCGCCTTCCTCTTAACACCTTCAGTGACAGCGTGAATTGAGTGAAGAGAGTTATATTGCTTGTTGACAAGTCGCTTGCTGGCACGCGTTTCACCACGACTTTCTTCGGCTTTTAAAGGCCTGGGCCTTTCTAGTAGTGCAGGTGCAGTAGTGGCGGATCATTTGGCGGATTTATGGAGCTTGGTGAAATTGTCGATATCCAAGTTCTCCAACAAGGCGCGATATACTGGTATCATTCCATTGATGCAAAGCTCCACCAACTGTACCTCTGTCACATTTGGATCATTGCAATCCACTGAACGAGTTCTGAACCTCGTTACGTAATCATCTGGATGTTCATTGTTTCGCTGATAGAGTCTCCCCAAATCGGAAAGAGTGAGTTGCTCAGACACGAAGAAGTATTTCTTGAGGAAAGCATTAACCATCTGGCTCCAGCTGAGGATGCTATTAGGAGCTAGATTATTATACCAAGTATATGCTTTTCCCGTTAGAGATTTCGAGAATTCCTTGAGACACACAACTTGATTTCTTTCATGTATCCCCAATGATTCCAGGAAGCGAGAGATATGTTCTCGGGCATTCCCAATACCATTATACATTGAGAATGAAGGTGTGACATACCCTTCAGGAAGAGATTCACGTTGAACTTCAATTGGATATGGAGGTTGATGACGATGAAATAAATCTGAATTCTCCACGCTCTGAGCTTGCAAAAGATTCTGTAAATCTTCACGAGTAACAAAGTTGTGTTGAAAACCCGTGCTTGGCTCACGTGTGGTGTGGACACAAGTGTCTTGATCATCAGGAATAACATGAATCTAAGAAGGACCCACCCTGTTAGAATGAGCTGGGGAATCCGTACGTGTAAACCCTGGATTTGTTGGAGGCGTCAGCTTCTCTGATAGAGTCCTCAAGCAAGTCAGCAACTCCATCTGGGTTTTCACCATATTGTTTTGACTCAGGGCTAGATCTTGTTGGGTTTTCATGAGATCCGCAATGCTAGGTGAGTCTTCAGTACTCCTTGTTTCTCCTATGCGGGGCCCAAAGAGAAAAGCTTCTGTGCGGCTTGAGATAGGAGTGTAAGGGGTAGGAGAGATAGTGGTGTTGGTAGTCCCCACCATATGAGATAGGGGGGACGTGATATTGGATAGGATATGCGTGGTGGAACTCACCAGAGGAGTTGACACGCCCAAGGGAGAAGAAGATAAGGTGGACCCTATCTGGGTTGAAGTAGAGGCGAAATTAGGGTTTCTGGTTATGATAGGGCTCACGGTTTGGGTGGTGGGACCAGCAGAGGAGCTGGTGGCGTCCCTATCTTGGAGAGTGGCGGTCCCCATACCAAAGGATAGGGGGGACGTGTTAGCATAGGATAGGGATAAGGTGGACCCAGGATGGACGTCCATGAAGGAGGGAGATGAGGTTGGCCCCACTTGAGTTGAGGGAACCATGAAATTAGGGTTTTGAGACGTGATAGGGTTCACGTTTTGGCAGGTGGGACCAGCAGATGCCATGGCGCCACTAACCCTAGGATTTGTAGCCCCACTCATAATGGATGAGGTTGTGGGACCACTGGTGATATGTGGAGAATTGGTATTCTCTGAACTCTGCCTCCTGGTTTCAACCATATCTTCTTAAAACTGAGATAATGACCTCCCACTGTGGTCGCCAAAATGTTTTAGGTATAAAACAAATAAGAGAATCTGAGGGGTAAAGTATGAAGTGTGATGATGTAATAAAAGATTGTGATGAATTCGAGAGGTCAAGATCGAACAAGACTCGCCTAAACCAAGAAATGGTCGTTCGAGTATTGCTTCAGTTACAAGAAGAGGATTTTAGGGTTGGTTTAGGAGGGAAGCAGAGAAAGACGAGATCAGAGAATTGCTATGATTTTCTGTGATATTGAGAATGATATTGCTAGATAAGGATGAATATTCAGTTCTCACTAGATAATAAATGCTGAATGAGAAGAGTTAATCAATTATCGATAAGATAGACTTGATTATACTTGCACTGAACTTGTTTAACTTATCTTGTTTTTTGGATGAGATTGAGATCGAGATGATTTCCCCAACTGGTCGAGTGACCTATTTATAGCAATATATTCTCAACTGATCTCGTAAGAAGTGGAAGAAGTGGAAGAGTGGGAGTGAGGAAAGAGTGGGGTCAGTTGTTAAGAGTCTTGCGCCTAATATTAGGGAAGACTAACAACCCACTACCTTATCCCACCTTCTCAGCAACGTTCACACGACCTAGTTATCTTTCCCGTTAAGTGATTGAGCCGTTGCAATCACACGTGCCGTAGACCGCCAAACCAAAACCCTAAAAGAATATCCCCCCATGTAACTTACTTGATTCTCGTAAGATTTGTTAAATATTTGTTATTTGTTAAGTCAAAGCTGACTAGGTGCAAGTCGTATCAATTACTGATAAGCTTAGGACTTTGCGATAAGATAGAGATTAAGCGATAAGCTTGAATATCTCCTTGAGATTTGGTTTAAGGATTGAGCCGGGCAATCGCCATTTAAACCTAATCAAATAAATCTAAGGGTTGAGCTAGCAACCGCCATTAGATAAGATAAGATAAGTCATCTAAGGGTTGAGCTAGCAACCGCCATTAGATAAGATAAGATAAGTCATCTAAGGGTTGAGCTAGCAACCGCCATTAGATAAGATAGGTCTAAGGATTGAGCTATGCAATCGCCAATTAGACCGAGAGGATTTCAGCAACTCTCTGTGGCAATAGTCAAATAAATACGACTTTCGGTTTGCCATAAATAAGGGAAATTAGTTTGTGGCATGTAATGCACCAATTCCCTGGATAATGAAGACATATGAATGCCCAAAATAATATAAGTCATAGCCATGAGCCATGATTAAGAATTATAGTACTGATTTATGGAAGCAAGTCCATAATCAGGAAAAACAGACGAATGATGCTATCACAGCGTAGCCATTATCAAGAATGCATAAGCATTGCCAATATAAGACCTAAAGATAGGCCACAATAATTATGATAAGCTATGTTGCATAGCATGATAATAATCCCACATTTATATATATAATAACAGAGTTTTTTTAATTGCTCACATTCACCGGAGCTTCTGGTTGATTCTGGCATAATAACAGAGTTTTTTTAATTGCTCACATTCACCGGAGCTTCTGGTTGATTCTGGCCCCACCGTTTAAAACTTACCGAGTAAATGAACAGGACCACCAAATTTTAAAAACCCAAAAAAAAATAACATAAATAAATTTTTTCGACACAAAATATATTTTTCCGGCCAATCACAAAAAAATAATAATTACCTAAATCACCTAAATCTAAAATTACCATACTAATTATTAAAAAAATGGGTTAAAATATATTTATTCCTAAATATAATTTAACTTTACAGTTAACTATTGAATAAGCTAAAAAAAATCACATCATACCATATGCTCCAATCAATGTTCATCAAAAAAAAAAATTGATGATAACTTGAAACAAAATGTCCAATGTTCATTGTCCAATTACACTTATGTTCTTAACTTCTTATAGTTGAACAATTCCTAAGTACAGATCCAATCATTTGATCACTAAATCAACCCCTGTTACAATTTGCAATTAAATACAATTGAATCTTTTCGATCAAATTTATAATCATTAATCAATAACATGCAATCAATTAAAGTATAATACAAAAATACATGGAGTTGTGATATTTACCTGCAAATTCCCTCTTTCCGTGATCCTGTCCAATAGCCAGAATACAAATTGCCATCAGAAAACCATGGAACTGCTAGAACATCAATTTATCAAAACAAAACACAATCAAAAAATGAAAAAGGTCAGAAGAAAAATGGTTTGTGCCAATTGCTGAATGTCTCTCCCAAACAATAGGAAGTAAAAAATTATTGCCAAAATTAATTGAATTAGAATATCTTTTGAATATCTAGCTTAACAAAAATATTTCCAAGAACATTCACTCACGTCCCTTATTATGGGATGTAAAAATATTGAAAGCAAAAAATAAACTACTCGAGATATTCTATGGCTCGAGTTAGTAAAAAAAAACATAAACTGATTAATTACATTTCCAAAAAAAAAATCATCAAAAGATACTACTCGAGATTTTTCATGGCTTGAGTTAGTTAGAAAATATAAATTGATTAAATAATATCCTTAAAAAAAATGAAGATCATTACAAATATACTATTCGAGATTTTCCATGGCTCGAGTTAGTCAAAAAAATTTGATTTGTTTAGTTTGTTTCCCCAAAAAAAAAATATATTACAGTTATACAAAAATGTGGCATCTCTGGGTTTTGGTATCTCCATAATCCATATAAAGCATTCAATCAAAGGCATCGTTATTTTAAATGCCGCTTCTCTTAATGGTGAGTGTGTGATTTTATTTCTTCTTGGTTTATGATTTTGTTGTATGATTTTGTTGTGCAGTATACGACTGCTTCTCTTTAATGGTGGTTGTGTGGTTTTATTTCTTCTTTCGATTTAGGATTTTGTTGAATAATTTTGTTTTGCAGACTGCATTTTGTTGTATAATTTTTTTTTTGCAGGCTACAAATATGAGATTTCTAATAGATTGTCACATGGGAATAAGTAGATTGGTAAATTCTTAGTGTCTTTAATCTCTTCGTCTATTTAACTCTTTATGCGTGTGTACAAGAACCGGATTTTTGAAACCATTGTAGATGATATTAACAACTCCAAATGGTGCTACAAAATCCGAGACTAGATGCAAAAGTAAAAATATTGTGTAAAAAGATTAGTACGCATTCGACAGTGTGTTTGCGACTTTGTGGAAGAAAACGACTTTCAAACGTAAATAGCTGAAGAGTTCTATGTTGGAGTCTAAGAGGTCCAACCAAGTTACCAAGGTAACACCAAAACAACACAACACTTTTCATACATCCCAGTTAGCCTTTCTAATGTGTTTGTTTTCTTAGGTATCTACAAAGGACGATACATGGACATACAATGCGGTAATACCTTTGTGCCTTAACGACAACGTAAGGATCTAAAACATTCATGTTACCAGTGGCTAAGGATGATATACTGAAGCCATCATATCAATAGGAAATGACGCCCCTATTCCTATACACACATGCTTAAGTTCGGTTTTGCCATTCCTGTATACCTTGGTCACACATATTGGTCACAGACTCAAACAAATATAGATCAAAATATCCATTTGAATACACATGTTGTGATGGCTATACCTTTATTAGCTGTAGCAGTTGTGGGGGAGCTCCGGGGTGGTGGTGTCGGCTGATACGGCTTCTGCTCCACGTAATTGATACCATGATATTGAATAGAGGCTGGGACTTCCGTCTTTCTGGGGTTCAGAGACGCGCGCCTTCTTGGGGTGCCGATTACCCTGCTGATGTAAAGTAGTAAAGTATATTGCAATCCTTTAACACTTGGAGTTCCCTTATTATTGAAGCCTTAATTACTTTTGCGTTATCGTATTTTGGATTTCTTACTAGGAATTAGGATGCGTAGAGGTTTCAAATTAAGGTCACGGGTGCTAACGCCCAACAATGTGGTTTATAATACTTTTTTTTTTTTTTGATACTGTCCCCGTAGGCTTACAAAACGATTGCCATTTACACCTGGGTTTAGCCGAAAAACACAAAATATATGGAATATTAATTTGGAATTGTGGTCCTTTACATTTAGTGGACCAAACATTAAAATCCGTTTTATGGTTAATATAGTAAAATTTGTTTTTGCTGATTAATATTGATATTTTCCCATTCATACTGCTCACCATACTAACTTAGTCAGCATTTATACATTTAAGGGTTTATGTTTTGTAAAACTCATCAAGTTAGAAGTATTAACACTAACCCAATTCAAATGAGGTAATTCCCTTGGTGAATTACAACGGAGTTGATTATAGTTGGATGAATATTGACTGAGACTTTGACCACCACCTCTATACTTTGATATGATAAAGATCGGTGAAATTGGTAGAATTGTGGATGTTCATGGGCAAAAGGCATTTGCGGTGATAATTAACGGTTAATTTGGGGTATTCATCTCATAATTAATTCGAACGGGTACCAAATTAATACTTTCACTCTTTCATTCTCACAAACTAATATGATCAGGTCGGTTCGGTAGCTATTACCATCAATACAATCTCTCACAACATTATGTAACGTGTATTCATTTGTTTTTGAAATAACTAGGCCTATAGAAATGAGGCTATTGATCTGAGCGGCAACATGAGATATAATCGTCTTTTCATTCTTTGATAGACATGTAATTACACGTTACAGGTTCATATAATTTACCATGATTACTGATTCTAGCTCCATTAGTGGATGGTCCGATAGGTCATTGAACTCTTAGAAATAAATTCCAACTCCATTAGTGAATGATCTGATAGGTAATTGAACTCTTAGAAATAAGCGAACATACCATACATGATTTGAACCCTATTTTTAATTCGAGAGGATACATAATTTGAACCCTATTTTTAATCCTTTTGTTATAAAAAAATAATCCATTTTCGTAAGTTTCTTCTAAAAATATCATTTCGAAAAATTATTAAAAAAAATACTCCTAAATTACCTATATAGACATTGACTATATATTTATAAAAACGCCACAAGGTTTAGACTTTAGACTATCATGAACTTACATGGCTCCTAATTGGCACAACGGTCTAGACTCTTAAGTTGACGGTCTAGACCATTCTGAATTTACATGGCACCTATGTGGCAAATTTAAATTTAGGGTCTAGACTTTTGTAAATAAAGATCTACATTTGGTGACCTAAATACAACTCCAATGTAGACATTTTCGTAAGGTCTAGACTATGATAAAAGAGGGTCTACACTTTTTGTCGTAAATCTAATTCCAAAAATAGGTATTTCGTATGGTCTATACTTTGGTAACCAAAGGTTTAGACCATAAGCACCTTGGTCAGTCTTAATTGACAAAAAAATAAATTATGTAAGGATCTAGACTTTTTGAGGACACAGGTCATAAAATCAATTGTTGCGGGTTTTTGGTATTTTTTAGAAGTGTTATTGGAAGATACACCCAAAATGTGAGTATATTTATCAATTAAGCCTAATCTTTATTCCATGGTCATTTAATTTGAATCCTATATACTGCCATGCGGAATCCACGTTGCAAATAAAGTTATGGGTGCCCATGCATAGGTGGTACAAATAGTTTGCACGCTCATGGGAATCTGCGGGTCTAGATGTACACGATATTGTATTTCATAGGATTAAATACATTAGATATTTACGGAATTCATGTACATGTTGTGTGCACACTGGGTTCAAATGCAAATAGTATATGGAGATTCCATGAACTTCACATGTGCTCAAACACTTTTGTTTTTTACTTAAAAAGGGCAATATGTTGAAAAAAATTAGCTCATCAACAAAGGTGTTGAGAGACTAATACGATACAAGAGTAGTTGCAATAGAGCATCTAACACCAATTTTAAAAAAAAAGCTGAAATCATATAAGCTTCACGGGTTTTCAAACATTCGGTAGATAAATATCTTAATCAAAACTCAAGTGTTGGTAGAATTTAAAATAACTAAATAAATTTTATATGTTATTCAACACATAATTGACCGGTACACTTACTCACTTTATATATAATAACTCCATTTGAATTCTCAATATTTTGTTACGCTAAAATAAAACACAAGTTTTATGGAGAAAGTTTTTAAATAATTTTTAAATAGTGTGAATTGAGTGTTTCTTTTTGTCGCTACATACGGCTAATTTTTTTATTTTAAAGATTACGTATATGTTATTGTTTTAGTGATTATTTATTTTATAGATGTTATATTATATTGGAATTACTTTCAGCAAGCGAACTACTATTTCGTAAACAAAGTAAGACAAACAAACCCGTGCGTAGCACGGGTGATAAACTAGTTGGATATAAAAGGATAAGCCATAACATTTATGTTATTTTCGGATTTCTGAACAGTTTGCATGTTGTTCATTGGTAAAATCGCCTAGGCCATCCTATATTAGGTAAAAATCTGAATTTTTAGTATGTTATAGGAAATTCACAGAGGAAAATATTTCGTGAAGGAAGCGCCTTCTAATTCCTCACGGATTGGGCTGTAAAAATCACGCCATGAAGAAATACGTGAGCTGAACTGCCAGATTTCCGAATTTGATTAGGAAACTAGAGTATTATGGACTTAATAAAATCCATAATCCTATAGGATTTGGATCAGTGAGGCCCATAAATAGAGAGAGGCTAGGAAGAGGTGAACCCTAGCTCAAAGGAGGCAAGGCTAGCCGTGAGGGGAAGAGAGCAATCATGGACCTCCATAAGTACGAGTGAGGGGAAACAATAAGACCCCCACGAATTAGGCAAGAGCCAACTATAAGGCCCCCATAAATTAGGCTAAGCATGATTATGAGGCCTCCAATATTTGGCCAAGGCATAATCTTGGACCCCCAAGAGTTGAGCAAGGGTGATGCCATGGGCATCCAAAGATTAAGGCGAGCCATAAGTATGGACACCCAAAAACTAAAGGAGGGGACGGCCATGGGCGTCCAAACTCATGCCAAGGGAGGATGCGTGGGCACCCAAAGAAGAGGCAAAGCCAATGCCACGGGCCTCCAAGAGTTAGGCGCGGCCAATACCATGGGCATCCAAAGATGAGGCATGGCCAATGTCGTGGGTACCCAAAGATTTAGGCGTGGCCAAACTTTAGGCTTGGCCAAAGTTTAGGCGTGGCCAATGTTTGGACATGGCCAACTCCATGCCTTATCTAAAGTCTAGGCTTGGCCAAAGTTTAGGCGTGGCCAAGGTTTTGGCGTGAACAAGGTTTAGGCGTGGCCAAGTTTAGGCATTGCTAATACCGTGTACTCCTAGGGTTTTAGGCATGGCCAAAGTTTTGGCATGGTCAATGCCGCGACTCCTAAGGTATGCCATGGAGTGGCGTGAAGCACCTAGGGTTTTGGCTCGAGCATGAGCTAGGCTAATGCGCATGCATAGGTATTTTAATACGTAGGTCAGGGATATGGACCATGCTACTAGGCTAGGGTCGCGAGATATTAAAATATGGCTAACGGCAAACCAAATATCTTATCCCTACTGTAAAAATAAATTCATACCTTATCTCGCGCTATTCCAAGATGCCAGAAATTGATGTGAAATTACTCATGTGACCTCGTCGCCAAAAACCACCATCAACAATCCCATATCCGATAGCAAATGGGTTAGTCATATTCAAGTCGTTCCAAAGAAGTCCGGTGTCACGGTGGTGAAAAACGAGAACAACGACTTGATACCAACTCGAGTTCAAACTTGATGGAGAGTTTGCATCGATTACCGCAAGCTTAATTCCACAACTCGAAAAGACCATTTTCCCTTACCATTTATTGATCAAATGCTTGAAAGGCTTGCTGGCCATTCTCATTATTGTTTCCTTGATGGTTTTTCAGGCTACAACCAGATTGTGATAGCTCCGGAAGACCAAGAGAAGACAACGTTCACTTGTCCTTTTGGAACGTTTGCTTATAGGCGTATGCCATTCGGGTTGTGCAACGCTCCGGGCACCTTTCAAAGGTGTATGGTAAGCATATTTTCAGATTATGTAGAAAGCATCATAGGAGTTTTCATGGATGACTTTAGTGTATACGGTGATTCTTTTGACAAATGCTTAGATAACCTTACACTTATTCTTAAGAGATGTGTAGATACAAATCTAGTACTAAATTGGGAAAAGTGTCACTTTATGGTGAAACAAGGAATTGTGCTATGCCATGTTATATCCTCTAAGGGTTTAGAAGTAGACAAAGCAAAAATTGATTTGATTCGCAACTTACAATACCCCACAACTGTGAGGGAGGTTCGTTCATTTCTTGGCCATGCAGGTTTCTATAGGCGGTTCATCAAGGACTTCTCCAAGATTGCAATGTCGTTATGCCGACTCCTACAAAAAGAGGTGACCTTTGATTTCGATGAGGACTGCAAGAAGGCTTTTGATTGCTTGAAAGAGATATTGACAACTACACCTATCATCAAACCACCGGATTGGAGCAAACCCTTTGAGTTGATGTGTGATGCTAGTGACTACGCCGTTGGAGCCGTGTTGGGGCAGAGAGATGGCAAAATCCCATATGCCATTTACAATGCTTCTCGAACTCTCAATGGTGCACAAATCAACTATTCCACCACCGAAAAAGAGCTCTTGGCGATAGTCTTTGCACTAGAGAAATTCAGGTCATACTTGGTTGGAACGGAAGTGGTCGTGTTTTCTGATCATGCGGCTCTTCGTTACCTACTTACAAACAAAGATGCAAAGCAACGACTCATACAGTGGATACTCTTACTTCAAGAGTTCAAGCTTCAAATCAAGGACAAAAGGAGCAGTTAGAACACGGTAGCCGACCATCTTAGTAGGCTAGTGGTTTCCGAAGATGCAATTCCCTTGCAAGATAGTTTCCCGGATGAACACTTATTCTTGGTTGAGAGTCCATCTCCATGGTATGCGGACATCGTCAACTACTTGGCCACGGGAAAGATACCAATAACTTTAGGGGTATTGGTCTAGCGGTCTACGACAGTTAGAAAGAAACTGATAGAGATGATAGACAGTTACGAGAAGGTGGTGCTGAGTGGACATGTTCTACACGACTCTAACAGTTACACAACACAACTCATGTCCTCCACTCCTCCACTCTTCCACGACTTCCACCTTCTCCGTCGAGAGATCAGGGTGAGTTCAACACTATAAATAGAGGCTTCCTCAATCTTCCAAGGCAGAACAACTAGAACATCTTCCTAGAGCATTTCAGAAACATTCTCAGAGCTAAAATACCTAAGCAATACAACACGCTTCTAGCCTTGGAGATTTCCAGTCAACCTTACGACGGATCCTGAACTCTTACACCCAAAACACACATCCTAACCTGATCTCAAGTTTCTTCGTTGTTTCCCTCCCTAGATCAACCTCTATCCTCTCTGTGACTGAAGCAATACTTGAACGACCATTGACTTGGTTTAGGCTCGTCTTGTTCGACTTTGATCTCGAGCACTACGAAAGTACCCCGAGACGGTGCATTGTTTTTCAGGCAAAAACAGTTAAAGACATGATCTTCATCTTCTTTAGTCACAGCCTTGCTTTCTGCATGTTTCCTTATTATCATAGATTACTGGTTTTAATATCTTCTTCTTTTGTCTCAAGCTTTCCTCAAATCCCGATGACAGGAAAGCCATCAAGTTCTAAGTCCAAGTCTTCCTCCAAGAAGTCGAAAGATGTTGTTATGGATTCGACTGTGTCTTCAGCTGTTCCTTCTCCATTGCAAACTTTTCCTCGTCTTTCGAGTTCTTCTGGTGATGTTGAGAAAAATCTTTCCACAGTTGGTGATGGTCTTGTTCCTGCAAGAGAAAATAGGGGGCTCAACTATGAACTTGAGCGCCTTCGTCCTTCTGAAGATGATAGTTATCGTCATTGGAGTCTCGCCAAGATAAAGAAATCTTTTGGCTTGACTCATTTCGATATTTCCTTCTTCGATGGTGATGTTGATGTTTTGACCGAGGATATATATGATCAGGAGCTTCCCTTATGATGAAAACTCCCTGCTCATCGCCATTAGTCAGTTAGCTGCTGGCCTCGTCCTTCCTTTGTACGACCCTGGTGACACTTTCTTTATTGACATCCTCTCTGGTCGAGACAATCCTTCCTTGTGTCAGCAACTTCGTGGTATACAACAGTATAATGGTAACTTCTTTCGTGCTTTGTAAGAATGTTGGCTTCGTGCTAGTGGTCGTACTCGCATGAGATGTTATGATCCTTTCTCTTTAGCAATAGTTCGTCAGGAAGATTATACTCCTCAGAATTTCAACTTGACCAGGGAGATTCCGTTCAGAGCTCTAATATGGTGCCTTGGTATGTTGGTCTTCGTCGATTTGCCCCTTCTGCTAAGCAAATCCGCGATAAGGTTCCTCTTTTGTTGGATGACTGCGACGACCCCGATTTGTCTGTTATCCCTGGGACAGTTGGTCTTCCTTTTCCCGACGATCAGAGGATTCGTCTAAGTCGTGACCATCAGTGGATGCGTACTCCTCTTCGTATCTCTAGTCTGTGGGTTGCTGGCTTCAGGAAATCTCGGTCTCAGCCTGGTATTTTCATTATTCGTTTGATGAAAGATCTTCCTCCTCGCTATCGAACTTTTATCGCCTGGCGCTTTAATCCGTCTCCTTCGCGGGTACATATTTATGTTTTTATCTTCAGTTTTATGTTCTCAAAAATCTTTCTAATGGACGGTTTTCTTCTGATTTCCCAGTCTTTGAGAGTTAGCGTTCCTTCACCTAGCATTCGTGACAGTACTTGTACTCGAAAGAGGAAAGTTGGAGCTGAGCTGGAAAAAAATGTTAGTAACACATCAGTTGGTGCTACTTCGTTGTCGAAGGTATGGGTAATCGATGTTTTTCTTTGTGTATATGTAGTTGTCCCCCTTTGCCCATGCCTTTGACAGATGGTTTTATGATTTTTAGCCGGCTAATAGAAAGAAAAGGAAGTCTGAGATGCAAACTGCTAGCGGAGTTGGCGCGCCCGAGGAGTCTTTTGCTTCTAGGGTGAGTGCAAATGTTAAAGATAGCTCCGAAGATGTTTCCACTGGTCACTGTAGTGATGATGGCATCGTCGCTCATAGTTGCTTACCTGTCCAAGTAATTCCCGCTGTCCATGCTTCCATGGTTGTGGATATTACTGATGACGCTGATGTGCAGGATAGTCAATATCCTGAGTTTTCCTCTGCTAACGAAACACAAGTTAACATGAAAGGTGTGGATGAGATTTTGTCTTGTTCTGCCGAGGTTTGCATTCATTTTTCGTCTGGTCTTCTTGAGTCGGTGGTGAGATCTGCTACTCAATCATCCCCCTTGTCTTTTGCCATTGTAAAGCCCGTGGACCGGTCTTCGTTTTTCTTGAAAGATCCTGATCCCCCTTTGGATTCACAAGTGTCTGTCTTTGATGATCGAGTGTCAGAGTTGCGGTCTGAACTTAAAGGTATTTCGCTGTTGATGGATGAGTATAGACGTGTTGCTGAAGAATCGAGAGCTCGAGAATAAACTATTGCCTCCGAAAATGCTCTTTTGAAAACCCAGCTTCGTGACTTTGATGTGAGGGTAGCCGCTGTTGTTGCTTCCCAAAATGAAGGGTTGAGTCTTACCTATGTTCGTTCTTAAAAAAACAGGGGTACCGAAACACTACCAACTTTTCGTTTGGGCTCGTGAATCTTATGGTCAGATCTGGACGATCTCAAAAATCAATATCCGAATCTGTATAATCTGAGTTTGGATCACAAGTGATCAGTCCGACACAAGACAAGGTCTTGGTAAATCCAATGGATGGATTGGGGACAACGATCAGGTTAACAATAACGTACTTCCTGTGTTTGCTTTAATTATATAATCAGAGAATATAATGCGGAAAGTAAAGCACACAAGACACCAGAGATTTTTTAACGAGGAAACTACAACCTGTAGAAAAACCTCGGGACCTCGTCCATATTGAACACCGCACAGTACAAACTGTCTACAAACACTAGCCTACTATAAGACTATTATAAGACTAAAGGGGGCCTCTGAAAAGAAAACACCCATGCCAACTACGGGAAAATTAAAACTAGATCCCTCTGGGGTCAAAGTTGATCAAAAGATGTATAGATCTATGATCGGTAGTTTACTCTACCTTACAACAACCCGTCCAGACATTGCTTACAACGTTGGATGTTGTGCAAGATACCAAGCGGATCCTAAAGAATCCCACATGAACGCAGTAAAAAGAATACTCCGCTATGTAAAATACACAGAGGAATTTGGTCTTTCATATTCTTTTGATACTAATGCAAGACTTACAGCTTATTCAGATGCGGCATGATGTGGAGACGATAGAAAAAGCACTTCAGGAGGATGCTTTTACGTGGGAAATAATCTTGTAGCTTGGCACAACAAGAAACAAAACTCACAGTCTCTTTCAACATGTGAAGCAGAATACATTGCTGCAGGTTCGTGTTGTACTCAACTTTTATGGATGAAACAAATGCTTAATGATTATGGAATTATCAGTGATAACACCATAGAAATCTACTGTGATAATACTAGTGCTATACGCATTACAGAAAATCCAGCAGAACACTCAAGAACGAAACATATCGACATTAAATATCACTTTATTAGAGATCTCTATGAAAAGAAAATTGTCAAGATATGTTATGTGCCAACTGAACAACAACGAGCTGATATACTCACAAAACCATTAGACTGTGAAACATTCGAACATCTTCGAAATTCTACTGGTGTTGTTCACGTTCATTGAAGTGCTGCATACGACTTGTCTCTTTAACAGCTTCTGGGACAAGTCACACAAACTCTCTTGGAGTTATGCAAAAGCTGGCATGGTACTATCATTATGTTTTACTCTTTTTTTCTATCGCTATTATGCCTAGTAAAGACAAAAAAGTGGGATTCCTAGTAAGGCACTGATTATTATCTTATTAAATGAAGGAATTCACCCATTTTTTTTATAAAAGACAATAATAATCATCTCAAAATTTGTTGAGCAATGATCTCCAGTGAGATGAGTCCACGCTCAAACAGTTATGTGACTGTTTGTCCTGATGGTTTATGACCAGAAAATCATCCAATGTGATTGTCATAATTGTCTTTTAAACACCGTCTCCTGATTTACAGTGAGCCATTTTTCATGGTGTTTACATATCAAGATGAGTCCACAATGTAATGACTCGATATGAATATCAACACTTCTAATGCTACCACTGAAATTCTCCCTGCCTCTGGCTCCTAAGGCAAGAGTCGAGAACAGGATCCATGGGAACAATCAGAAGGATAAGCTAAGAAGAACATGCTCTTAGAAAAATTTCTAATCACATTGTTGGTAATAAACTTAGTTCAATGGGAAAATTCTTATGAGAAACAATAATCATACATATTTTGGGAAACATTAATGCTTTTTACTCAGGCATGCGAGTTTTTCAAAATTGAAAAATCCCCTGTGAACAAATTGAGTTTTACTAATTTTTCCTGTACATAAGCTCATCCAATGAGTAAAAGAGACTCTATCATCTCTATGTCATACTCATATCAAATTCTAAATGAGCTATAGTCGCGTTGTTCCTTACGGAATGACACATAATGGGGGAGAGTTCTTTTGAACTTGTGCTTCATGGTGATATCTTTTTGGGGAGTGCGGCTGTGGAATCTACGAGAGAATTGCATCTTTTTATCTCTCGTTTCAGGTATGTTTACCTTTGTCTACATTGATTATTGCGATTGTATGAGGATTCCTATATTTCTTTTCTTTGTCTATTTTATGACAAAAAGGGGGAGAAATCTTGTAGTAAGGGGGAGTAAAATCTTTCTATCTACTACGACAATTGTCTACGGCATTGTCATAGGGGGAGTAAAATCGATGTGCTTGTTAGCATAACAAAAATTAGTGTATTGAGTAAGGGGGAGAACATATCAAATTGTGTAGTATCTTGAAGCATCGATGCAATATGCTTACCAAGTTTTACATACTACTCAATTGCATAACAAACTCTTGTTGGACTATGTCCTTCTAGAAACCAAGATGTGTGGTGACTTTGAGTTTGTTATCTCTACCTTGAATCTTCGCTTGCAGGAACACTCTTATCTGAAGACGCTGAAGATTACAAGAAGATCAAGTACATTATGGTTAGGGCTAAAAGATTTTACTTTTTGAATCCGTATGTAAGATTGGTTTTTGTCACTAAAATTGACAAAGGGGGAGATTGTTAGAGCATAGCTCGGTTGAACCCACTGATGTTGCTATCTCAAGTCAGTTGTCAAGTTTATGAGACAAAAACACAATCCTTGATAAGTTTACTCTACAACTCGGACTAGGATAGTTCTAGGTAATCGAGACGAAGACTGATGAAGACGAAGACCGAAGCTTACTACTTGATAAATCATAACGTCCTCGCTGAAGGTTAGAAAGGTATTTCCTTTCCGTATCGTTTTTACCATTTCTATCATACCAATAGTCTATGATGTTGTTTATATGATCCGAAGGTAAACTAGGATTTTCGCCGTTGCATTTGTCACACTTGTGATAATTTGTATAGGTAGAGTATGTTGAGTTGTCTCTTGAAATAACCCCAACGGTGAACGCGTACATATGTTGACTTTGGGATTTCAGAGAACGAGCTAAGTCTGTATGAACGTGTACATACAAGTTCAAGAATTCTCCTGAATTCTCCTGAACTCTAAGGACTGCTCTATGAACGCGTTCATATAAGCCATGCGAAAACTTCCAACTTCCATATCTTGAAGTTTTCGGTCTAGACATGATTAGTTCTCGGACTTGTCGTGACTTGGCTTGTGTGAGTGTAAAACCTGCATAGAGACTTCACACCTAACAACCAATAAATCGATGAACAACAAGTATGAACTCTCATATGTGTTTATTATCTTCCATGGATTTGTTTACATGAAACTCTATATGATAAGACTCTAACTCTAGATCTAGTTTTGTGTGTGGAAGGAAGAAGAGAGAGAAAGTAAAGGAGAGGATCCCTCTCTCCTAAGAGGTATTTCCTTTATATAGAGGAAGTTTACAAGATAATTACACAAGTGCCATTTCCTTAGCTACTAAGTAAAGTAAGTCTTCGGTGCTTCTCGCCTACTCGTTGTTAAGTGACTTCGGCTCTCGTCTTCTTCCATGTGGCAAGTGTATGTCGGTTTATCTCTTTGAAAGACTTCTTCCTCGGGATCGATCTTCACTTCGAGAAGGCTTGGGTTCCGAGCTTCGTATTCTTCTTCGAATGGTGGTCCATGGTTCGTAGACTTAGTCTTCGACTCTCTTCGCGTTCATGATGTGATATCTTGCTTCTCTTCTAGGATGATGACACGTGGCTCGCTGGCATTATGCCCCCACAGTTTTCTCCTTTGCTAATGGATGCTTCGAAGATTAATCCATTAACAAATTCTTCTTGTTATAATTGGTGGTGCGAGACACGTGGACTTGCGAGATTCCTGGAGGGTGCTGACTTGAGTTGTATCCTTCCATCTTCTTAGCTTCGGTACTTTGACTTGCTTCAGTAGCTTCAAACTTGTAACATTTTATTTGTTGAGTTGTCGAGGAAATATGCTTGATGATTGTTATTCTTTTCTTGAAAGAGAGAGACGCCATGGATTGACTTTGGTGCTTTGTTGGATTCCATCGAGCTAGACCTTCGATGTACTTGTATAACTGGGCTTCGTCGATGATGAATGGTTACTTCGAGGATCTTTTGAACATTAAGGTGACCTTCCTTGGTGTACTTCGATGTAGATAGATTGCTTCGTGTTGTGACTAGTTCGAATGGTGGTAATCGAGATGTTGTCGAGGTGTTTCTTTTGTTAAAATTTTCTCTTCCTTCGAGACTATCTTTCGAACGAGATGAGTTATTGGCTTTCCATTGTTTGTCGAAGGAACTGAGCTAGCGGAAGAGTACAAAATGCTTTTCGAGTACGAGTACTTGCTCCTACTCTTGCGTGAAGTTCCTAGACAGCTTCTCTCGTTTGTTGGTGTCGTTTGTTGTTGCTTGATTGTTGTTTGAAGAAATATGTTTGAAAGTTTTCCACGCGAGATTCCCTTGTATAGTTGCCCCCCTTTTGCTTTCGAAAGTGAAGGAACTGAAGTTTTGTGAAGCAAAAGGATTGTTTCTTCCCTAAGTGTACCATCCACGAAGCTAATTTGTTGTACGAAGAGGTTGTCATCCAATGGCTTTGCCCCTGTATTCTTTGTTTTTCTCCAGCTACTGCTCCAGTGTGTTGACTTTGTGTCTCTCTATTGTGAAACGAAGGATGCCATGCTCCTTGGTGAACAAAGATTTATATCACTTTGCCTTGCTCCTTGTATCATTGGCGTTGCGGTCTACAAGTGGTTCCTTAGCGAAGTTATTGTATGTACAACCTTCCTCGAGCGTCTTGAAAGCGAAGCCAACCTTGAAATCATTTCACTAGATCTTATCGAAGAAACCTTGCTGCATGCTCCTTCTTGATGCTTTAATGAATACTTCGAAGTAATATCTTTTGAGATTTGCTTGTGCCCCTGCCTTGCATCTTTTTTGCACTTCGAGCCATCCTGCATCATATTTTGATTCATCCTGTAAT
>JAJJMA010188500.1:0-11421 GCA_023529015.1 Papaver nudicaule | reverse complement strand
GGAAAAGAGGGAAGAAGCCGAGAAAGAGATCGATCAGGTCATCCGAGGAGACAGCAAGGCAATTACAAAAGAAGCTCCAAAGGATCCGAGCCCAATAAGCGAGGACACTCCAAACTTTACACCAACAGAGCCAACAGCAGAAGTAAACCCGGGAACCCCAGAGGATCCTAAGATAGCAAAAATAAGAACACTCACGGGAGAGGCACAACAAGCGGAACTAGAAAGCTTGTTACGAGAATATGCAGATGTATTCGCTTGGAGGATATGCGAGATACCGGGAATTGATCCGAGCTTGGCATGCCACCATTTAGAAATTAATATATCCCTCGAAACAACCATTCAAGCAACGACCGAGGAAGCTTGCAGACATAAACAACTTAGGTTTTCCTGAGCTCATCAGGAAATGTGGAGTCTTTAAGAGTTGCGTGAATCGAGGAAACCCTAATTTGGTCGTTTTGTTTCCTAAATTGTAACGCAAGAGTCATTAAAGCAGGTAGTTGGACGGTGATGGGAACCCCCTATAAGAAATGTTGGTTGTAATTCTCTGCCGAAGAAGAAAGAAAGAAACTTCAGAGAAATGGAGGACAGAGGCAAAGCTCCAATGAACTATGACGAAAGAAGTAGGAGACAAAGAATTAGAGAAATTATGGAAAGGGAGGGAAGAAGGTGGGGGATCTTCTCAGAGGGAAGGAAATCTAGAAAAAAGTTATCCGGATCTTTAGCCATCTCTTAGAAAGGGATGAAAGAGAGAGGGAAAAGAGAATGAGAGAATATGGTGATCTGCCGTATGATTCTTGCCTGATCGAAACAAGGGCATTTTTACGCCGATATAGTGAAGAGATCCTGTTGATGATGGGAGAAGATCAGGTCTCTGATGAAGAACCATCTGTAAAGGTTGAAGTAAAAGAAGAGTTTAACGAGGCTGAGCAAATTGCTGCAAGTTTTGTTCCCGCTTCGCCGGTTGACAACCCTGCTACTAATGCCACTCCCATTCCACCGGTTGACCACCCGGTGATTGACTTGGAGTTAATTGATGGTCTGGACGAAGACCGCACTACTGTCGCCGGCCGTATTCTCTGTAGGGCTAGCAGGAGGATGTAATAGATAGGGACCAGGCAATGCATGGAATGCAAAAATCATAAAAGATAATGTACTCTGCAATCAACCGCCAAATAAAAAAGATATTATTATATTTTGTTGCATCCTCCAGTTCCTATTTTTATTAAAGAAATTCTATAAGACCTCGAATCATAGGCACATAAAAGACCCCGAGTGGTAGGCACACATAAGTGCTCGGATGGTGCGCATAAAAGTCCTCGAATGATAGGCATAGTCCTCGAATGGTAGGCATCGAGCTAATGTGCGTGTATGTCGTAAGGACCCCACGGCTTACACCACACAGTCATCAACCCACAAGACACCCCAATAGCGGTGGATACATTGAATCTAAGCTACATAAGCTAAGAATCAGTTGGATCCACTACCATTGCGACATTTGAGACCTCATTATTGAGGCGTCGCGGGGACGATAAATGGATCAAAATATGCCTTTAAGGCGGATGGAACCCCGAGGCAGCTGATAAGCTTGCATTTAAGGGAATGTCAAGCAAGTCATGCAGCCAAGGGACCTCATCCGAATCACTAAAACTACTTCCTTGATGAGGGGGAGGCGAGAAAAGGAAGAATTGGACTCAAGGCCGCGATAGGAGAACATTACCATGTCTAAGCTCCAGCTTTGACCGACACTCCCCCATTGTGCTACCTTATTGTCGCAGACCCAGAATAGCAGTTACCCGATGGTAAGGTCCCTACTTTACTTAGGTCAAATGGGTTCTCGGAACAATCATGTTCCCTCGGAAGATACTAAGCTATCTTCGTGGCCCACCTAACGTACTAAGGCAAACTGGGTAACTATGGTCTCGATAGCCTCAATCTTTGCTTGAGATAGGCGGGTAGCTCATAGCCTTTTGGAAGGGTGATCCGCAGCCCCCACTAGCTTGGTTTACTACCTCACACATCGAAGTAAGCCCCAGAGTCGCATTCTAAGCAACCTTAGGAGTTAGAATTTGCAAGGTATACATTGTGCTCAAACACAAGTTACCAGGTAAGAAATAACATAAAGAAAAAAACAAGGCGAAAAGTTTTTCCATTAAAATTAACAAGTTAGAACGTTACATGGATAACACACAAAAGAAGAACTTAGCAAGAAAGGCAGAAAGAATGATGGAAAAAGTAGTAGAGGGCATGTTACATCCTCTATACAACTTCCGGGGTAATTTCCTTAGTTTGGGCATTATCGGTGGAGGGAATATTCTCGGCTTCCCCAGCAACATTCTGAGTCTTTGGCTCCGAAGTCTTCTCGTCACCACCAACCTTCGCAAAATCCTTTTCAGCATCTTCTTTTGGCCCCTCAGGACGATTCTTTTCCACCACTATAGTCCTTCCTGCATTATCTGGTAACTCACCTTCTAATACACCACCGATCGGCATCTCGGCCTCAACTCCCTCTTCTTCAGTTTTCTTAACATCACCATCATCAATATCATTGCCATCATTATCACTACCCTCATCATCACTACTCATATCATCATCACCCTCCTCATCGTCACCTTCCTCGACTTCCTCTACCCCCAGTTCAGGAAATACCTCCCCATTGGCTCTCCTTCGGACCATATCTTCCACCACCACCTACATTCGCGATGGTGTCATTAGGACATCATCACTCTCCAGCTTAGCCTTAGGATCTTTCTGGCCATCAGGATAGTTCGGGGGTTTCATGCCAAATGCCCTAAAGAGATCATGAGTATGCGACCGACTGAACAAGGATGTTCTTTCAAACTCACCTTTTATGTGGAGTTTCAAGGAAGCAACTTGATCCTTGACAGAATCAATTTCCTCTTCCTTGGATGCCAAGGCAGTCTGGTGGGTCTTCTTCAAAAGATCGATATCTTCCTCTCTCTTCTTCAGCTCCAGCTGCAGCTTCGACATCACCTCGGCTCGTACATTCAACTATTTAACATGAGCATCACGCTCACAAGTAATATCTGAAAGTGGTTTCCTCAATTCATCCTTGGTATCCTTGGACTTCCCAAGCTCGGCAGAGAGATCACGATTATCGCCACGAATACTCGCTTTTTTTTTTTTTTTTTTTTTTTTTTTTTTTTTTTTTTTTTTTTTTTCTATTTCTTCGTCAAGACGGTCTATTTCCTTCTCTCGTGCTCTGGATAAATTCAACAGGAACATTCCATGGAGGAAATACTGTAAATCAGAGGCAAAAAAGTATCTGGAAAACCCAAAGGCACAAAAGAACAGGTAAAGCCAAAAAAGAATAATACTTACCCCCTCCAAGAAAGCTTGGTGCTTAGGAAATTCGACATCAAACTTCTCGCCATCAAATTCCCCAGCAAAGTCTTGAGACAGGAAATTTGCAAGGATCGAATCCAGTTGACTCTTATAAGGGTTCTTGGAATAGGCCTTCAGATGATCAGCAATATCTTGTGCAAACGGACCAGCCCGAGAGCATCTCTCTATAAACTCCTCGATCTCTTTCTCGGAATACCTTCGACAGGAAAAATTCAGAGGCACGGCGGGAGAAGCCACCGATTGACGCAGCTCGGAGGCATTAACTTTATCCTGGTTGGTCCCATAAACATTCAAATCCAAGCCAGAATAGGGAAGATCCATCTCATATTCAACAACAACAGTGGCAGAGGCAGCAGAGACACTGACCTTCTTAGGAGGAACTTCCCCTCCTTGAGATGGCTTGGGTTGAGCAGCAGCATCCTCTTTCGAGGAAACCTTAGGAGGAAACCTTCCCTTACCCTTGTTCCGAGAAGTACGATGGACCAAGGAAACATCCTTGTCTTCTGCAGTAGCCTCGTCTTCAGAACCAACAACAACAACTGGGGAAGAACTTTGGCCCTTGGAAGCCTCGGAAATTTTGGCAGCTGCCCTCGTCTGATAAGCTTTGGGACCCACTTTAGCAGCACTCTACCGATCAGGATTGGCAAAGGAATATCTCATCTTCTTACCACCAACAATCTCCTCGCACGACTGCAAAGTAGTCATTTCATCAGGGAACAAACATGGAGAATTAATACTCCAAAAAAACACACGTATCATAGTGTTTGTTACCTGATTACTCGCCTCCTTTGCAGCATCAACTTGATTGGGATTTCTTTTCCTTTTTTGCTTACCATCACCTTTCTCTTGATCTTGTTCTTGGACTTGTTCTGACTCTAGCACCTTGTTCTTCCTTTCCTGTTCCTTATGGAAAAAACGGCACGTAAGAAACTAACCCGAGAGAAACGAAGAAATTCAGACAGAGATAACTCACCTTTGCCTTATAGGCAGCAATCTTTATCTTGAAGTCTTTACGTTCCTCTTCAGAAAAATACATGGAGTAGCACTCAACAGGAGGGAAAGAATGTCCACTCTCGAACTTAGTCCGCTTAATCTTCTCCTTCTCGTCAGAATAACCAAAATGAATAGGACCATCGATGAGCACAGGTTTAGTATACCAAACATCATCGTTGTAGTGCCTTAATAACGTATTCGTCTTCGTCCGAGAAGGTTCTACATCATCGAGGACATGGGGCACACGTTGAATCTTACAAAATTTCACACCCCAAGGGGCGACTTATTTGAGCGAACCAAACTCATCCTTGTAATGTTTAAGGAAGTTGTCGGCGGTCCAGAATGAGGGCCGCTCCGAACCCTCGGGGAATTCATCATAATAATTCGATCTCTTCTCCGGCGAGCCACCCACTCGCTTATCAGACGGATGGAATTACGAGTTAATTGCATCACCCCTTGGGGAGGAGCAATGCGAGAGTAAATTTCGTGAAACAGAGGATTCTTGGGATTATACAAAGGAATGGGGAGTCCGGCGCCGAGCTGCTCTCCGGTAACAATTATCCTGTTGTTGCTGCATTCATATTTAGAGACAAGCTCTGGAGATAAAGTGACACCCTTTGCAAACTTAGTATAAGGGAAGAGTTTGGAATTAAAACCCAAACGCCTTTCTCTCTCTTCCCAGGGAAGTGTGGGATTAATCATCTTCCGGGGAAGAATTTTCGCCTTAGCGACACTGAGGGATGGTTCGCCAGAAACACTGTTCTTCTTAGGGGCCTGAAACACAGAAACAGAGAAAGTTAAAAACACACCAAGGGAGCTGAATAACAGAGTACAAGAGGGGAATCATCACTAACCATAGCCTTAGGAAAGAAGCAAGAACACAAAGGAGAAGGAAAGGAAAAAGAAATCAAGGGTATATGGAGAAAGGGCAAAGATACGCCAGAGAGAGAGAAGAATTAAAAGAAGGAAAACAAAACTCATCAAGGAGGGAGGAGAAGGGTTTAAATAGGGTAAGACCTCGAGACCGACGCAGCAAGTCAGAAGGTAAAGAGGCAGGCGATGGTTTCGAAATCATTAAAGGACTACGTGTGTCAGCTAAAGAATCAAACACGAGACACGTGTCGGAAAAGTGGAATACCAGAAGTTTCCTTCCTCAGACATCCTACAAATCCCCGAGTAAGGAAAAATCCGTCGAGACACGTGTCAGAATCTCGGGACATAAGACGAAAGATGAAACAAAGAAGTACGAAGCACAGGATAGAAGCCCGGAACATCTCGTACGACGGTGAGTGGTTCCTTCAAGGCATCGGGAAGAACGACAAGTGGAAAACAGCCTGGAAGGCCCCGAGAAGACACCTTGGGTGGAACGAAGCGAAGGAGCCCTGCACTCGGAAGGATCACCGACTTACTCGACAACCCCTGACACCCACGATTGAGTATGTTTTCCTATTAGCTGTCATCCACTACTCGGCTAGGCCTATATAAGGCGAGATCGAGCTTATTTGTAAGGGTTGGATTTTTGTTAAATGTAGAGTCTCACTAGGAGAAAAAGTCTAGGTTAGTATTCTCTCCATAAGGCTTAAGTTAAAGTTAATGATGTATGATCAGAATTATACCATTTACATTTATGAATACCAAGCTTTGTTTTATTGTATATGATTATGTTACCTTTATGAGATTTGATTAGTCTCCTCGCATGGTGTTCTCGTTCTTGAGTCACACACAATCCTATGTTTTGATGATTCTCCTTATGGTTGTGTAGTACAAAGTACCTAAGCAGATTTTGTACACACACACAACTAAATAGCAAAACAGAACAAGCCCACTGAACACACTCATGCTGACAGGTGGAAGAAATCAACTCGACTTAACTAAAAATAACTAACCATCTAACTGCTAGAAGAAACAGATAGAATTGTTAACAACACCCAAACATAATACTAGCAGCGCCCTAGGAGGTAGCCCAAAAGAGAAAAGATACATGTCAGGTACATGACATCTTTCCCCTTCAAATTTTCCATTTCTAACTGTTGCAACCGTTTCTGTTCAAACCATTTGTTCAAACCCTTCCTGGAGAAATTTTTAGTTCCTTCTATTTGCACCCTACTAGAGTTCACGTGTGAGTTCTCACATGCTTTTGTTAATGTAGATGGTGAAAAATGGGAGAGTGACAAAATTGTAAAAGTACTCTCTAACTACGCCTTACCTAAAAGCAACCGCCTACTCAGGAACATCTCTATAGCTCAGAATGCAACCTATTCTACGAGCCGAATGTACTCTATATGGGTTCTCTCTTATAACTCCCGGTGGAGAGGATGATATCATGGTGCAGTACCGATAGCCCCACCAGCACGTAAACCCATTAATCTACTTCATGTCGACATCGCCTCGAATTCCTCGATATCAGAACTAGATTGCTCAATGGTACATGGTGGAGAGTTAACAGAGACGCATCCTCACGGATTTCCTCTCAAAATATGACTCGACATCCGAGTCTCAATGAAAACCTCAGAAGTACCGCAGCTTCAAGCCTGCCTAGAACTCTCTGAGAAGCACACAACAGCCTAAACACGCTTAAGCATACCAGACTCTAAACACATAATGGTCTAATATACCATGGATAAACATGCCATGACATGAAGTACACTGTAGCGCAAGCGCACGCATACGCCATAGCGCAGGCGCACGCATACGCCATAGCGCAGGTGCACAAGTACGCCATAGCCAAAGTAACATAGCCTGAATACGCCACGAAGGGATTGGCCTTGACCAAGCCCAAACGCCGGAACACAAAAAAATGGCGCCATGAACCATGGCGCCACCACAAAACTGGCCTTGGCCAATGGCCAAGGCCATGGTTTCCAAGGCCATGGCGCCACCACAAAGCTGGCCTTGGCCAATAGCCAAGGCCGTGAAACCTATGGCGCCAAGATGCATGGCGCCAAGAAACCCAACTTTTGCCCAAGGCCAAGGTGCCACGCTATGGCGCCATGAGATCCTGGCCTTGGCCAACGGCTAAGGCCGCTCCTACACGTCCACTATGCATGTCTCTAAAAGCGCCACACTCACGTTGGCTACAGAGTCATAGCCACACGACGCTGCTCAAACTCAACACAACCATGAAATATCTGCACATCACTCGAGATATCAAAACATCACACGGGGGGATAACTTTAGGGGTATTGGTCTGGCGGTCTACGACAGTTAGAAAGAAACTGATAGGGATGATGGACAGTTACGAGAAGGTGGTTCTGAGTGTACATGTTCTACACGATTCTAACAGTTACAAAATATAACTCATGTCCTCCACTCCTCCACTCTTCCACGACTTCCACCTTCTCTGTCGAGAGATCAGGGTGAGTTCAACACTATAAGTATAGGCTTCCTCTATCTTCCAAGGCAGAACATCTTTCTAGAGCATTCAGATACATTCTCAGAGCAGAAACACCTGAGCAATATAACACGCTTCTAGCCTTGGAGATTTCCAGTCGGCCTCACGACGGAGATCCTGAACTCTTACACCCAAAAACACATATCCTCAACCTGATCTCAAGTTTCTTCACTGTTTCCCTCCCTAGATCAACCTCTATCCTCTCTGTGACCGAAGCAAGACTTGAACGACCATTGACTTGGTTTAGGCTCGTCTTGTTCGACTTTAATCTCGAGCACTACGAAAGTACCCAGAGACGGTGCATTTTTTTCCAGGCAAAAACAATTGGCGACCACTGTGGGAGATCAATCTCTCGGTCTCAGAAAACTTTCTCAAAAATGGTTGAACTTAGGCCAGGATCAGATACCAAAAACCCCAACTCTTCAACTGACGATGCTGCAACCTCCAGCGCAGCGCCTACCAATCCACCTGCATCCGACGCTACGCTCAACATTCCCGTTACTCAAGACGCTTCCCCTTCAACACCTTCCATCCCGGCGACTCCCTTCACCCCGATAACTCCCGCTGCTCCAGCCAACACCTCTAGCAAGAACCCTTCCTCCACGGTTAAGATCAATGCTACTACCGGAAAAGGGAAGGGAGTGTCAGAAGCATTAACCATGGATGAGTTGGCCAAGTGCCAAGTCGACCTCGCAGAAAGTCAAGGCAAGATGTTCGACACTCAACTAGGGATCCTAGCTTGCCTCAAAACCTTAACCTCGAAGCTGTCGAACTCTCCAGTCAAGGAAACCCCTGAGGCTGCTGCTACTGGTGCCCACTCAGCCATCATCCACATCCGAGATGACGAAACACCTCCTATTCCAGAAGAATTTCGCCAAGGAGAAGGGTAACCATCCCGCTATGTCACGGCGGACGACCTGGATAGACTACTACGAAATCGGGAAAGAGAGATGGCGCTACCTGTCCACCAGCACCGACCATCATACCCGTATGACGTGTAGAGGGTTGCTCTCCCCAATGGGTATGTTTCTCCCATGTTCTCCTTGTATGACGGGTCTGGAAATGCACGTGGACACGTTTCACGATTTTTGGAGTCATTGGGAGAACACGAATACAATCACGTGTTAAGACTCAAAGAATTCTCAAAATCTCTCACTGAGAGAGCCTACACCTGGTACAATAACCTCGCTCCAAGCAGCATTGGCACATGGGGCGAGATGGTGAACGCGTTCTACCGCAAATACTTCTTCGTGTCTGAACAAATAACACTATCAGACCTCGGCAGAATGTTCCAGAGACCTAGTGAAAATCCAAACGACTACGTCAAGAGATTCAGACAAGCTCTCGACTGCCATGAACCGAATGTCACGGAACAACAGCTGGTAGAACTCTGCATCAACAGAATGATTCCCGTCTACCGGGCCCTCTTGGAGAACCTCCGCTTCCAGACCTTCTCCGAACTTCATGAAGCTGCAAAGAGATCCGCCACTACTGCACCTGCCCTTTTAGAAAGGGCTAAACCGCTGAAGAACGAAGAAACTCGCGCCACTCGTGGTGACAGAAGGCTAGTCAACAAGCAGTATAAAAGCAGTCTACCATATATGGGCGCCATCAGCGAAGGAGGGAAAGGAAGAGCCCTACCACGGAGGTAGTGCATCCGAAACGCACTAATTCAGCTCCAGGAACCCCGAATAAGAACATGAACTAAGGAGGGCCACAACAACCGGAGATGCGGAGGCAAAAGGATAGACCAGAGATACCTGATTACCCGTTCCCCATGTAGGAGGTACTAGAATTACTAGACACTTGGATCCAGGACGGGGCGATCGAACTCCCTCAAGTACGACAACCCCTTACAACCGAGGAAGTAGCAAGTCCAAGGTATTGTCCCTACCACCGAGTCACTACCCATTCTACCAGAGATTGCTTTAGTCTTAAGCGAATCTTCCAAGCCAAAGTGGAATCCACTGAATTACACCTTGGAAATGAAGGTGTATACCAAGACCCTTTGCCTGTTCGAGCATATACCCTTCCTGAAGAATCGGTAAACACGAGAGTTGAGGGGATAATGTACCAGATATGCGAGACTTTCTGTCTCTCGAAACCACGATGGAAATACATGCTCATGGCGCTCAACATGGTAGTGTCGGGCAAGCGCCTACCCTTCAAAGAAACTGATGAGCAGACAACATCCAAGCAAGGGAAGCCAACAGAAGGACAAGGCTGGGGACTTCTCACAACCGCTCGTCTCTTCCATGCTGAATTCCCGAAGACACTCGTCGACCTTGGGTGCCCGGTGAACATCATCTCGGTCAAAACTCTTAGAGCCGCTAACATCCCTCGCAGTGAAGCCATCCATGCCCCTGCTGTCATCAAGGGCCCGAATGGGGTCGAGGTACGCACCTATGGGTGGATCGACCTCCCAGTAGAAATCGCCATGTTTCCAACAATAACAGAGTTTCACATTGTCAAGGGAGATGTCTAGAGCGACATGGTGTTGGGATGCCCATGGATCTACAACAATCAACACACGCTTCCTCAGGCGCTCATAGAACAATTCACGCAAAGGGACAACACCGCCAAGGCAATAACAGCGACACCAACCGGACTCAAACGAACAAGCGAGGGCTCCCTCGCCAAGGAAGGTACTTCATCTATCCCCCCTTTGTATGACAACCCACACTCCCCAAGCCATTGGGGACTCACCACAGGAAAACCCACTAGAGAGGAAGACCCAGAGAAGACCTCGGTGTACATAAGTACGGCCATTAGAATTTTCATCAAAGCTCTTCAAGAGTCTGGAATTTTCCGTAGTAAGCTGTGCAGTGCTAAAATCAAAGGGAAAGGTGAACCAGCGCCATGTACTATACCCTCTGAAGTCCTGGAAACCATCCCAGACCTCGAGGAATGTGTGAAGTTAGCCACCCTAAAACAAGAAAAAGGGGAAAGCGCGGTAGCGTACGTGGAAAGGTTTTGCAAAGAGGCGAAGACACTCCTACCTTACAATGATCCACTCGACGCCGCATTGGCTCTGAGTACACTCTCAGTTTAGTGGTGCCTTGTCAAAGCACAACATTAAGGAGACCGACACTAGGACTCCCAGTTTATTGTATTTACATTCTTCCAAAGCAGCGCATCATAGCGTGCAGTAGATAGGGTTTCCAGTTCAGTAGATTAATCAAGTAAAGTCTCTTTTATTTCAATCTTTCTCAAGAAAACACCATTTTGTCCAGTTAAAAAAAAACTAATACTCTAGGAAATCATTCAAAACACTGCTAGATCCACCTTTACAAGACATCCTTAGTCGTTCCAGCTCCTCCTCTTCCCTCTGCAGCTCGACCTTCAGCCTCGCTATCCTCTCCTCCTTCTCCCGAAGAACCTCCTGAGACCCCTGAGCCTTAGCCTTCTCAAACCTGTCGCGCAACCAAGACACGTTAAAGCCTTTGGATTCATCCGTAGCTATAAAATCCTCCAAATCTTGGACGTCAAGTGGATCAGTGGAATCAATGGATTGGGCCATCATCTCTGTCACCCTTGACAACAGAGTACCAACTATCGACTCAAAAAGCAGCCGTTTTTCCCTATCATGAGCAATGTGGCCGAATTTCCTCCAAATATGGTCATACAGTGTCTGATACTCACTTGACACCGGGAAGTTCCCCACCAAAGCATAG
>JAJJMA010188477.1:0-10015 GCA_023529015.1 Papaver nudicaule | reverse complement strand
TCTCTTGAATACGTTAAACTGGCCTAAGGCATTTTCTACACCTACATTTTGCCTCTTTCATCTTTAAAGACTTTAGTCGCTGAAGATGAAATTCTCTTACCGCCGAAAATGCCAGCACATTTTAGATATGCAAGATTTCCTCCACGTGCCTTTGCATGTCGCAAATTTAGGGTTTCACTTTTGACCTACCACTTACTTAGCCGGTTGGATCCTCTTACCTATAAATACCTCTTCTTCCTCTTTTTCACTCCATTCCCCCTTCTTAAAGTTTCTCTTTCTTCTTTTCTCTCAGAAACCCTAAACCAAAACCCTAACCACCGCAAACCGTCGTTGCTTCGTCGGAAACCACCCTTTTTCACCTCTTTTTCCTCTTCTCTCAGTGTATAACCTTCTCAAAGTTGCTGTCCAGCCTTTTCCTCCATCCAGACCCATCTTATTCATTATTTTTGTTTACCCCGGTACCTTTCGCCGCTGCAATTTCCGTCTTCCGATCATTCTTCATCTTCTCCGGTCTTCATATGGCTTCTACTGACTCTTCCTATAAACCTAACTCAGAATCTCAACAGCAGGGGTCCAATCGTGAGGACGCCGACTCCTCCTCAAGTTCTCAGAACGAAGATCATGATGACGAAGAATCTATAGATTACGGCGGTAAACCTTCTTGGGGTGATGATTGGGAGGGGTATTGCACTCCGGCGCATAAAATTACTCCAGCGCTTAATATCACGCCTTTAGACGGCGTCACTATGTGCTCTGATCCATTACTCTTGGAACACATCCGCCGGGAAGGCCAAGATGAGAATCATTAAGTTATATCCATGGGCCAGATCAGAGCTGGGTACCAGTTTCCTCTTTACGATCCTACCAATCCACTCCTTCTTCAATTGTTGATGCATATTAACAAGCATCCAGCCCAACTTTCTGGTAATTCCATTCGTGTATTGTATGAGTGGGTCGCTCGTAGCAAGGGCTACTCCCTTTATCCTAAATTCACCAGGGATCCTGCCTTTGTCAACAAAGAATTATACACCGTTGAGAATTTCCTAACTCAATATCAAGTGAAGCCCAGCCTCCGAGCCGGCGAACCATGGTTATATCGCCTTGAATCAAGAAGAGGTTTCGATAACACTAAGAAATTTCTAAGAGATGTTGATAAGGAAAGCTCTACTACTGAAAAACCCTTTGTTCGCCATAAAACCGAAAATCATTGGGGTGATATTCCTTGCCAAGTTGACGGTCCTTGGCTCAAAGGTTTTAAAGATGAAAACAAGACTACTCCCCGTGAAGAATTTCTCCCTGAGCATTCTGACCTCGCCAAGCATGACTTTTGGTCCGTTCGCTGGGATGAAGAAAACCAGTATCTCAAGAAGAACGGCAAATTCGTTGTCACTGATAAAGGACATTGGTCTAAAAAGCCTGAATTTTGCAAGCAACCTAAAGTGCAAGGTACAAAAAGAAAAGGAAAAGAAGGAGGCGCTGTTCAGGTAACAAACATCCTACCACTGTCTTTGAAATATATGTATATATTTGCCTCTGTTTGTTAGCTTAACGGCTGACGATGATTTTCCTTTTCACAGCCACCTAAGAAGAAATCTAAGCCAGAGAAACCCCTCAGCGCAATAGATCGTGTTAAAGCCGCTGTTGGCGCACTCCCTGGTATGCCTACTGCTGGGCCCAAGAAAAATGACAGCGTCAAGTCTACTGCTGCTGCTAAGGAAGATGGCGTTTCTTCCAAGAAGAAAAACGGCGGGTCTTCCAAGAAAAAGGATGATGGATCTTCCAAGAAGAAGGATGGCGAATCTTCCAAGAACAATGAGAAGCCGCCAAAAACCAAAAAGTCTACGGCTTCCAAGAAAGGTAATCAGTCCAACAAACCGAATATTGTCAGTGATCCTATTTCTGAAGACCAGTCTGTGAAACCTGCTGGTGAGCATCATATTGATGAGGTGTTTGAAGAAACTCCTATAACTCCACCAACTACTACTTCAGTTACTGCCACCACTGGGCAAGGTACCGCTGAGATGAATGTGGATACTGCTGGCGAGAATACCGTTGAAATGCAAACTCCTGTTCAATCCAATAATCTGATTGAGCCTGCCTCTGCCTCAGCTGTTGACAACGCTGTCTCAGTTCTTCGTCACCTTCTTTCTCTGAACACTCCTCCCTGCACTTCTGCTGGCAATAACTCCTCAATGGTTCAGTTACCGCCGAATAAGTTAGTGGATTCCTTTGCTACATTGCTGTCTCAGGATGAGAATAGTTCTAATACTCTTTATCTAGAATCAATGAGCAAGCTCAGTGAGCCTGGGTTAGCGCTGAAACCCGTCGAACTTACTACCGCCGTCTCTCATCTTACCCCTTATGAGCAATTTTGCAGCGCCGTCATGGTAGATTACTGCCTCGGCTTTTCTCTTAGACTTTTTGTTCTTATCAGGATTTCATTTCTGACTATACCAACCTTCTTTACTCTGCAGGATTTCCAGCGCAATCTTGGTAGTATCACACTGAATGCTCAGCTAAAACAAGAACTTGACAATCTGCGCCAAGCAAAGGCCACAGTGGATCAAACGAATGCTCCTTGAAACACCAGCTAGCTGCTCAAAGTTTCTCAAGCTGATGAGGCGTGGCATAAGAGTGAACGTGAAAATGCTTCTCGCTTAGCGGAATTAGAACGTAAAGCCAAGGAAAAGATGACTGTGGAACATATGAAGTTGTCTTCCCAACTAAAGAATGAAAAGGCCGCCGTTGCTCGCTTGTCTTCTCAACTGGTTTGCAAGGTTGCTGAGCGGGATTCTGCTTTCGACCAGATTCAGCGTCACAAAGATTTCGCCCAAATCCATGGAGATCGTGCTAGACAGCTAAGTGAAGAAAATGAGAATCTTAGACGTAGAATCAGAGAAGCTGTCGGTCCCTGTTCTGATGAAGAAGTGTTGGATAGATTGAGTGAAATTAATGTTGCCCAGGAGGGTATACGTGTGTATGTTAATGAGCTAGAAGGTAGTTGCTAGGGTTTTGCTTTCTGTTCATGCCTCTAGCGGATTAGTTCTTGCCTCAGCATCTGACTTATCTTCTGTTTTGGTTTCAGAGAAATACAAGCAGCTGGAATCTCAATTGGAAGCACAAACCACCTCCTTGAAAGAACATCAAGAGTGCGTTACTAGAATTGCTCAGCTAGAAGAACAGGCGAAAGACCATCAATCTTGTGAAGATAAGATGCATACGCTGGAGTCTGAACATTTGCAGTGTACTGGCAAGATTTTCAACCTGGAAACTGACGTTAAGACACTTCAAGAGTATAAGGAAAAGTTTGAGTCTGAATCTTCTAAGTCCAAGAAACTTCAACAGATGCAAGACGCCCTCAAGTCTGAGCTGAGTCTTGCCAAGAAGTCTGCTCAAACCTAAGAAGAAAAAAATGCTGCTGATGTTAGAATGGCCGGTTTTTTTGCTATCCAGATGTACTTGGCCAAGTTTTGCCCTGATCACGATTTGGATATTCCAGATGACTATGCTCCTGGTCGCCTTCCTCCTCACACGGATACTGCTCCTAATGCTGTTGATGATGAAGGTAATGCCGAAGATGCTATTCACATAGACAGCGGGTCAAATTCTGAAGAAGAGAGTGGTGAAGAAGAAGACGTCGAAAGTGACAAAGACTTGCAACCAACGGGTCAAGATTCTCATCAAGATGGCGGCAAAGGTGTTAATGCTAATGACAACCAGGACGCTTCTAAGAATCCAAACCAAGGTGCCAACAACCAAAATCAAGAGAAAGGCATAGTTTCTACTGAGGCTGGAGAAGAAAATAATGACACTTCTACCAAGGATCCAAATATGGCTGTTGACAACCCCTGAAGTTTCCAGGAGTGCAAGTCTTGATAGATGTTTCATCCTCTAGCCATAAAATGTAATTTGAATAGCTAGTTTATTTAGCTTTCTTTGCTTTAATTTGATCATGAGATATATTCATATCTCTCACTTTTTGTTATGGAATTTTAATGAATATAAGCTAGACTTTTGAATCTTTCCATTTTCTTATTTCCGCTGGTATACTCGAATCCATTTTATTTTAATGATGAACTGACAGCATTCTTTCTTAGCCACATCGCACCCGTTTTCGCTATACATTGTTACTTGTGCCCGTCGGCGATCTATTATAAGTGGTAGGTTTGCCCAGAGGGTTGTTAGCGCCTCCGGGAGTCTTATATTTTTCGGCCAGCACTTACAGATCAACAAGTAACGCGTCAGGAGTTATAGCACCAGTTAGCCAGATTTACTCTTAGTCAGACATCTAAAATGTTTCGGTATACCCAACGTACTACTTTTGTGGCAACCTTGCCTCATCATATGGCTATTGAGCCTTGTAAAATTTCTTTGGCAATTTTGCCTCAGCGTATGGCTGTTGAGCCTTGTAAAATTTTCTTTGGCAATTTTGCCTCAGCGCATGGCTATTGAGCCTTGTAAAATTTCTTTGGCAATTTTGCCTCAGCGTATGGCTATTGAGCCTTTTAAAATTTCTTTGGCAATTTTGCCTCAGCGTATGGCTATTGAGCCTTGTAAAATTTCTTTGGCAATTTTGCCTCAGCACATTTGTCGCCGTATACGAATAATTAAAATGACACAATAATTTGTTAACGGGGTTCGGCGCATAAAGCAAACCTACGTCCCCGGATCTTATTTGCTGCAGATTACAAAGCTAATAAGACTTCTTGGGTATTAAGCCCGCCCAAGACTTCGGATTTTTACATATAATCTTATGGATAGAATCTCTTGATAAACTTAGCATTCCATGGTTGCTCAAGTTCTTTTCCATGCTCATCAACTAACACATAAGCTCCACTACCCGCCACACGCTTGATGACATAAGGGCCTTCCCAAGTAGGTAGTCGCCTCTCGAATTGTAGTTCTGTAAGACCATAGGACGTTGTGAAGATGCTCACACCACGCCTTCTTGTGTCCTTCAACTCTCTTTTTTAACCCCATTCCTATTGTTTTATTGGTGGCCTCCGCCTGCCCGTTGCTTTGAGGATAAATAGGAGTAGATTTTCCCAGTTTAACGCCGTATGTTGCCAGCAGGTTTTCAATATTCTCGCCGACCAATTCTTTCCCATTGTCAGTACAGATTTCCGCCGGAACACCAAAACGACAGAATATATTTTCCCATATGAATGTAAACACTTCTTTTCCTGTTCTTTGTCTAAGTGCCTTAGCTTCACACCATTTGGTAAAATAATCTGTTGCCACAATGATATATTTGCGCTGTCCCGATCCAGGGGTTAGTGGTCCAATAATGTCAATTCCCCACTTGGCAAAGGGCCATGGGCTTAATACTGAATTCAGCGATACTGCTGGTGCCTTTATCTTATTTGCATACAGCTGACAATTCCTACACCGCTTAGCATATTCAGCGGAGTCACCATTCATCCAAGGCCAGTAATAGCCTTGCATTTTCACTTTTAGAGCCAGCGCCCTCTGCCCGCTGTGATTTCCGCAGTCTCCTTCATGAATTTCTTTTAACAGCTTCTTTCCTTCATCTCTTGATACGCATCGTAATAGTGGCCCAGCAAATGATCTTCTGTATAGGACGCCGTCTCTTAATTCATAATTTCTTGACCTGCTGATAACTTTTTGCGCTAACAGCTTGTTTCCAGGAGTGGTGAGATGCTCCAAGTAATATCTGATAGGAACTCTCCAGTCTGTTTCCGCTGACTCTTCAATGTCTACCGCCAGAACTTCCTGTTGCCTTCTTCCTTCTATTGATGACATCTTTAATCTTTCAATTGCTATTGCCGGTACTTCTGGATCCGCCATCATGGAGGAGATAAATGCCAGTGCATCAGCATGTCTGTTATCATTTCTACATATGTGTCTAAATTCAATGCCGGTAATCTTGTTAGCGTATTCTCTTGCCAATTGTAAGTATTGCTTTAGTGAGCTATCATGTGCTTCATATCTGCCTAGGATCTGTCGAATGACCAGCTGGGAATCACTAGTTAAACGGATGTTGCTGATGTCCATCTCGATTATGAGTCTCATAGCATGTATTACCGCTTCGTATTCTGCCTCATTGTTTGTAGCTGGGAACTCTAATCTGAATGAGTGGACTATCCTTGATCCCTTTGGTGAAATAAAAACTATGCCAATTCCTTTGCCCTCTTTATTAGCTGAGCCGTCAACATATACTTCCCACTGGTTTGGATCTCTTTTCAGCAAGTCTGGGACTCCTTCATCTGGATCTTCCTTCTCCATGAATGGGATGTCTTCAGCTTCTTCTTCTTCTTCTTCTATTGGAAAGTCTGCCAAAAAGTCAGCGATAACTTGTGACCTTTGAGCTGTCCTTATTTCATATTTGACGCCGTACTGATCTATCTGAGCATTCCACTTTGCAATACGTCCTGCTCTTTGAGAACTATGAAGAATGGCTTCAATGGGAGTTTTGGTGAGTACCGTTATGGGATGAGCATGAAAATATGGGCGAAGTCTGCTAGTTGCGAAAACCAGAGCTAGTATTAATTGTTCTATCTTAGTATAATTTTTCTCAGCGGGTTGTAGAGTTCGACTAATATAATAGATTGGTGTCTCTCCTCCTTTTGTCCGTACTAAAACTGCACTGACCGCTGATGATGTGGCCGCCAAGTAGACCCTCAATTCTTCTCCATGTTCCGGCGGTTGAATAGCTGGCAAGGTGGCTAAGTACTTCTTTATTCCCTGAAAAGCATCCTCATGATCTTTTGTCCAATTGAACTTTTCTCCTTTCTTCAGCATTTGGAAAAATAATTTGCACTTGTCAAAGAACCGAGATATAAATCTGTTAAGAGACGCCAATATGCCGTTTAAGCGCATAACATCTTTCAGGGTTACCGGCGAAGGCATCTCCAAAATGGCTTTGACTTTGGCTTGGTCTGCCTCTACTCCCTTCTTTGTGACAACATAACCCAAAAACTTTCCAGAGGTGACGCCGAATACACACTTTGCTGGGTTAATCTTCAACTTGGTTACTCTCATGTGATCAAAAATTTCTTTCAAGTCTTGCACGTGATTCTTCTTTTTCTTGCTCTTGACCAACATATCATCAACATAGACCTCCATAGTTTTACCTATCCATTTTTCGAACATATCTTGGGCCATCTTTTGATATGTAGCACCAGCATTCTTAAGACCAAATGGCATTCTTGTGTAACAAAATAAACCTTTAGTAGAGAAGAAAGTTGTGTGCCGTTGATCTTCTTCTGCCAGCGGTATCTGGTTATATCCAGAATAGCCGTCCATGAAAGATAGTAATTCATGTCCATAGGTGGCATCGACAGTCTGATCTATGCTTGGTAATGGAAAGCTATTCTTGGGACACGCCCTATTCAAGTCGCTGAAATCAATGCAAATCCTTACCCCTTTATTCTTCTTAGGAACCACCACCATATTAGCTATCCACTCTGGATATTGAACTGGTCTAATGATTCCTGACGCCCTCATCTTGTCAATTTCTGCTTCCACCGCCTCCTTGTACGCTTGTGCCAACTTCCTTGGACGCTGTTTGAATGGTCTGATCCTTGGATCTATATCCAACTTATGGCATGCAGTTTCTGGATCAATACCAGGCATCTCATTCATGCCCCAAGCAAAAACATCCACATATTCTTTTAGCAGAGCTTCTAACTGCCGAGATTCTTCTTCATTCAATAAGGTACCAATTTTTACTATCTTAGGAGCATCTTCTTCACCTATGTTGATTTCCCTTGTAGGTTCTACCGCTGTGAAATGCAAATCTGGCTCACCCATAGGCGAAGGTTCCTTTAATTGCTATAAAGGTGTTGCTGAAGGATTTACTGCTGAGTCGCCCTCCTTCACAGAAAGAATGTATTTGTTGGGATCGGCGACTAGTGCGGTTATTTCTTTAGCCTTAGTTGTTTCTTTGGTCTGCTTCTTTTTCTCAGTTATCCTTGCCTTTCGAGTTTCACGCATCTTGACATCTACTTCGTTACATGCCTTTGCTATAGAAGAGTCACCAATGTATTCTGCTACCCCTTCTGGAGTTGGGAATCGCAACCGCTGATGATAGGTCGAAGGTACTCCCTTGATGCTGTGTAACCATGGTCTGCCAAGGATTGCTGCATACGGCGAGTCTACCTCCACAACACAGAAAGTAGTATCCATGATCAAGGTCTCGCATGCAACAACCTTCATCTTCACTTCTCCTTTAGGCTTGGACGCTATCCCATTAAATCCATAGATGTTGTATGCAGAAGGAATTAATGACTCTACTGGTTCTTCTTTAGAATCCATGGCCTGATACGCTGAATTGAAGAGAATATCAACAGAACTTCCTGGATCTACCAGCACTCTTAGAACCTTGAATTTTCCTATTTGGATGGTAAGGACCAATGGATTCAAATGATTTCTTGCCTCAGGTGATAGCTCTACCGCCGAAAAACTGACTGGCTTTTTCATCCATTCTAGTAGCGGACTGTTCTTGACGGCGACACTGAAAATCTCTTTGCCGTTGCTATCCCTCTTGTGAATTCTTGACATTACATTGTTATGGAATTCATCCCTACTAATTGTTGAATGCACAATAGAGAAACAATTCAACTCTTTCAAGTCACGCTGAACTTCAACTTCAATGGTGGCGCTGGAGGTAATTCTAGGAAATCTTGAAATCTTCCCATACGGATGAATCTATGCACCTCTCTCTGAACTCCTGTGCAGTTTTCAGTTGTGTGGCCATGGAATTGATGGTATTGGCAGTATTGGCTGGTATTGGAAATAGGATTCACGGGATTTCCCCTATTAAAAGGATAGCGGATTTCATTCCTCGATGCTGAACTCTCTATTTGCCCCCATGCATCAGTATATGTGACACGTAATTTTGGTAGCGTGGCGTCTTGGAAATCTGGGTATCCTGGCTTTCTGTCGCCGAATCTTCGATTGTCATTGTTGAATCTTCTGTCACCATTGCCTTGTTGCCGGTTATCGTATCCCCCTCTATTGTCGCCGTAATTTCTTCTATCGTTGTTAGCGTATCTACCTCTATTATCATATCCTCCTCTATTGTCTTGATCATCTCTTCCTGCGTAAGTGTCTCTCTTTCCTTGATTCCATTGTTGATTGTTGTTCTGCTGATATTGCTGTCGTTCTTGTGGCTGCTGATGTGGGACAACTGCCGCTGATGGTGTTGCTTCTGTTGCTTCAAGTTTTTTGTGCTCCTTTCTAATCCATTCTTTTCTTGCTTCTTCTTGTTCCTCCGGCGACAAATTGTTAATAGAATGAGCATGCTTTGCTCTTTCCTTCTTCTGGCGTTCTTCTTCTTCTTGCATTTCTTCATATATCAACCATTCATTTTGTCTAGCTCTCAACTCTCCTATATCTGCTACCGGAGTCCAATATAAAGATTGGAACATCTTATCCGTTGTTTCCATCGAACTAATGAATGCTCGCATCTTTTCTTTGTCAGATACCGCCGATCCCACTTCACTACAGAGTTTCCTCCATCTCATAATATAACTTCTACACGTTTCCATGGGTCTTTTCTTATTGTTAAATAATTTTTCTGCCCCAGGGCGCACTCTCTTGTTTTGAATATAGTTTGCAATGAATTTCTCTTCCAACTGTGTATATTTCTCAATTGACTTCTCTCTTAGGCCGCCGAACCAAGCCAAGGCTTCATCCTTGAGAGCAGCGGCAAATGACATGCACTTTATTGGATCTGAGCCGGTCCAAGCCGTTAAATCTCTCCTGTAACACTGCAAGTGTAGGGTTGGGTCCCCTGTACCGTCGAAGATGGATGTAAAAGTTGGCATACTAAATTTCTTGGATACACGTCCATACGTAATTGCATCTACAAATGGTGTCTTTTTTGCCTCTAATATTGCCTTCTTTAATTTGTCATCTTTTGGCTGTCCTGCAGCTTCTTCTATCTTCTTTTCCATACGGCGTAATCTTTTTGTGACGTATTCTTGTATATCATCCAATTTGTCCGAGTCGGCGTAACTTTCCTCGCCATGAGTAGATTTCCCGGTCCTCT
>JAJJMA010188460.1:0-14531 GCA_023529015.1 Papaver nudicaule | reverse complement strand
AAAAAAAAATATCGCAAAGGTAATGGGCTGGTGCATTAGCCGCCTTGGGCACGTTACAGCCAAGGCGCTCGCCCAGCGAGTCGTCCGCCTTTGGTGCCTATGTGGGCGACTCGGGCACATTCCATAACTGGATTCCCAAAAGGGTTCAAGTGGCTTCCAAAAGTGCTTGTAGTTCACAGAGTACATAGATGGATTGTAAGAAACTTCATTTTAAGATCTTACTTGAAGAAATTATATTACAGTATGTCGTATAGTTTTTGTTCATCGAGCTTCTTGTTTGTGTAATTATCAATTCATTCGAATAGTTGATTCGTATAATGCTCATCCAGCTTCTTCTTTGTGCCAACAGATATGTTACACCTTTAACTTTCACTCTGGTTTTGGTTGTTGATGGCCATATATATATTGGTGTTTCTGTTAATTTCCATTTGTTGGATCGTGATCTGTATGAAGCATACTTTATCCGAACCATATTCAATCCAGTGTCACGTAACACAGGAGTATTGGCTCTACTCTAGTAATGAGTAAAAACAGGGCTTACTAATTGGGCTGAGATCAAGTATCCATTAAGCTTAGTCCAAGGACATTATAGTAAATCATTCACACATTTGCTTATACTATAAATGAACCCAACCCTAGAAATTCCGTAGACATTTTACACCGAGAGGTAGAGTGGAAACCCCAGGGGCCGCCGGTGTTGAGAGGAAAACCACTGAAGCGGAGTCACCAGCATCAAGATTGGTTCGGCGGGAGGAAGATTTACACATACTACCTTGGAGATCTAAAACAAAAAACGCATCAGATCTATGAAAATGTTACACACAATGATTTCTTCTCTCAAGACTAACAGGTGAATTAATCTCTCTGGGGTAAAAATCAATCTTCCTACACTGTATAAGAGTTTTGGTATATGTCGGAACTCTAATTGTAACATTGATCCTTTTCAATTTACTTGTAAAGAGAATTTATATTAATGCAGATCTGATTTTGTTAGTGACTGTTTGTTTTCGATTTAACTACTAAAAATTCAAGTGAAATTTTCTAGTGTTGCTTATCTTATGGTTGCTCTATTTTCGCATCGATTATGAGCTGCATCAGCAGAAGATAAGTAGTGGTTTACTGCTGCAGCTTCTTGTCCAGTGTTCAAGAAAATTGTGGAATTCCTTCTTGCAAAATCAGTGTTATTACATAAATTATGAACTAAACGCTATATAATTATCTTAGGAATGGTACTTAGCAGCATATTCCATGAGGCAAATTTCGATCTCTCACGTCTGTTAATTTTAAATTGAAGTAAAAACTATACAACATAGATGATTTCTGCTGCGAATTTTCTGAGGAAATGAATTTGGTTGGGCCACTTCAATATATCATCACATGTCATCTAAAATAATCCATGGTGCTGAATTGAATCCCCTCCTACTGCGATTGTCTTAGTTTTTAGGTTAGTTACTCTATGATTATATTTTCAACAAGTAACAATCATTTCATTTTTACTCTTGAGCAATGAGAAAATAAGCATGAATTTGTACTCATAATATTATAAATTCTCACCAGTCATTCCCAAATTATTTAGTACCTACTTGCAGTTATGAATGAATGATTACATAAATTAGAGGATGATCTTCTGTAGACATGCTAAACATGAAAACTAGAGTAAAAACTGGCAACATGAAAACAATAACATGGATTTTCTTGAATGAAAAAAACTTCCCACCCCAAATTAATGACTACAGACACTGCAATTACAAAACAAAAGATGTGTTACTAACATTTTCATTATATGTAGATATTTTCTTCTAACCTAGCTAAGACTTAAATCTGAAATTTCGATTTATGAGACTTGCAAAAGTTACTACGAAATAAATTTAACAATCTACAAAACCAAACTTGATTTAGTCTTTACATACAAAGTGAAAGGATCTTTTTACTTTTTAGATTGAATAAAGGATTTTTTAACTCGATTCGCAGTAGTAGCAAAGGCGCATCAATCATGAAAAAATAAGACCCAGATTTGCAGAAAAGTAACAAGTATTTAATTTTACTCTTGGGCCATGAGAAAATAAGCATTTACTGGATATAGAAGATAATCAAGAAAATTGATTAGACTCAAGATTGGGTTCAATCCTAGCTTTCTGAGAGAAAATATTATAGTGCGGACAAATTATTGTTAATGGCTATGGATCTGGTGAGTTTGTTTCGACTAGTGATGGTTCATGGAGAAGAAACAAAACATGAGAGAGATCTACCGATGGCTGCTACTAAATTATTAGGGCTAGGGTTTCGATTTTATTCTACACTGATGAGGCAGGAGGGGGCAGCTATATTCTTTAAATAAAGCTGAGACATTTGCTCGTTTTAATGTATGAATAGTTTGTGACCGTTGATTTATTTCTACTATTTCATTTGACGGCCGACATCACTGACCGTATTTCCACCTTTGATTCACTATTTCATTCATTATTAGTGATGCATCAAATGTTGGAACTTTTTGAATCCACATAATTACTCACTACTTTGTACCAAAAAGATTCTTTTCTGATACACCCAAGCAAGCACGGATCAGTGACTTGTATGGAAAATCTAATGACATGCCAAGTTAGTAGAAGTATACTTAGCAGCATAATCCAGGAGGGGAAATTCATTTGACTACTTGAGTATATCATGTTCCATTGTGTCATCTGAAAATATCCATGGAGCCGAATTGATTCCCCTCGTGCTCCTTATGCTCTTCCTAGTTTGTTCTTACACACTACAAAAATATCTAGCATCATTTAAAGTGTGATTGTTTAAAGAGAAACCCATGTTTGAAGTGAGTGTAATTTCATGAAGAGGATATCCGAATCGATATAATAAGCTAAGGTCAGTTGAATGCTCAAGAGTATAATAAGCTTAAGCTACATCGAGGGTGATAATGCCATCATCAGATTTGTGCTTTGTATTAAGATTCAAACGATTGAAACTCGTTAATACATCAGTTTGGAAAGAACTTGGGATGGACTCCCCCTAACCAGCAATGACTCCCCAAAGTAAAGAGTGAGGGGCTTCAAATTGTTTGAAGCCCCTGTATCACAATATGGCTCTAGTAATAACAGGGCTTTCTAATTGGGCTGCAATCAGGTATCCAGTAAGATTAGTCCAAGGACATTCTAGTAAATCAAATATACATTTGCTTATCTATTCTATTATACAAAGGGAGGACCCCTTAGTGAAGCTGTAAATTTTGTTGACTATTATGCCCCTATTTCATAATTTCATATAGGCATTTTGCATAAATATGTGAGGGCATATTAGTAATTAAAAACATAATATTATTCATATTACTAATTTACCCCTGATTTTAACAAACTGAGTGCTTTTACAAAGAGCCACATGAGGATACACCCGTAATTTAAATCTAAATCTAGATTCTTCTCAAATCAGCACCACCCCCGGATCTTGAATCAGCACCTCAGAACCACCATCAATAGTATACATTAAAACTTTAGAGTACAACAACATCAATTATCTAAGAAATCAGTTTAATTCTGGCAACAGTTCAAAATACAAAAAAGAACCATATCAAAAATATAAATTTAAAGGTGAAGATTAAAATGGAAGCCTATATCTTTTTACAATCAAATTCTTCGTAAAATGTACTTTAGGTGCTAGAAAATGCCTATATATAAAGATACAGATCCAGCAAAACCCATAAATTAATTCAAATAGGAAACTGGGACATGAGTTTACAGAGAGCGGGAGAGATGAAAAATTAGTTTGGTTGTGAGAGAAAGAGACGTGAAGGTAGCTGATATCTTACAGTAAGAAAAAAAAATGGAAGCTTAGGAAAGAAGGCGACGGAGATGGAGGTAGAGAAGGAGGCGGAGAGGAGAAAGTAAGGTAGGGTTAGGTAGGAATTCTCATTGGGCTTTATCTATGTTGAGAACTTGAGATGCTCAATCCGAGGAAGATCTAACGTTTAAGAATGAGCCTTAACGGTGAGCGTGCGTTTTGCACAATCACTTTTCCTTCGTCACGGTATGTGTATCAACAAACTTTAATACTCGGGCTTACGGACCATTTTGGCACGCGCTGCGCGCGTGCCGAGTGTACTAGTACTACTATAAATCAACCAAATCCTAGAGATATTTTACACCTAGAGGGAGAGTGGAAACCACCTGGAGTGTGACTGAGGCTTGCGGTGTAGAGAGGAAAACCCAATCATTAATCAACTTCGGTGTTGTGCTGATGATGAGAATTTGTTGTGACCAGAATCAAGGTTGGTTCATGTGGGAGGAAGCTTTACACAAATGCTACTACCTTGGAGAGACACAGATCTTTCAAATCCGACATTTCTTCAGGATTCAGTCTACAGACGTTCTGTAAGTCTGCAACAAGTGCACAACCTGACGACGTAGTATATGCTGGTACAGGCACCTGTTGCAGCAGGTAAACCTTCTAGCTGTTGCTGGTTAACAGTTAACACCCATGAACATGTGAAGGTTTAGGTACTGCAGCAGCTGATTCGCCTGACAAGTACCCCTCTATTGTAACACGAGGTTATGTCATGTTAGTAGAATTGCAGTCTAAAACACCCTTCAAGTCTGCAACAAGTCCAGACAAGATTTAGGTGATTTAGGTGCAGCAGCTGCACTTAAAAGTGCCTTGCCATGTGAAACAGATAAAAGGAGAAAAGGAGGCACCATGTAGTTCCGGCTTAAATGAAAATCTTTTCCTTTTCCTTTTCCTCTTTAGGTATATCTAGGCTGCAGGTGAGGAAGCGTCCTTATTTTCGGGTGCAAATCTCTGAGAAGACTGGCTGGCGTTTTAATTAAGGATTATGGCCAACTATAATTTGCCATTAAGGATTTTGCTAATGATCTGTTGCCTACCACTGCATACCAGTTAATGCCTTCAAATTTTTCATAACAGCTAGCCTAGTAATGAGACACTTCATAATTCATATCATCTTCTTCCCATCACATTGCCTTTCTTGTGCCTCCCCTCGAGAAGAGAGTTCCTGATGTTGTCTTGGCAAACTCATGCGACATTGTGGCATAAAGTCCATACAGAAAGGTAATAGACTGGAATGCTTGCCATCGACTTTCCACCTCTAGATGAAAATTGCTTATCTTCTTTACCTTGCAGTTTTAGATTGCTACGAAGAGGATTCCCCTATGGTTAATAGGAAATTGAACTCTGGAATAACCACGCAAGATTTGCACAAGCGTAAAAAATTAACTGCCACGACAGCACCCTTCTTTACCGTAGCTGGATTGAAGCAAGCTATTCAAAAAAAGGATGATTTTAAAGCCAAACTTCATTCATGGACAGTACATGACAATCGAGGAGAAGAGGAAATTCAAGAGCTCAGAAATGAAGAACCACTTTTAGAGCAAGCACTATGGTTCTCTATTTGGGGAGACTTTGCTATTGAATGTCGAAATGCAACCACTATGGTGCAAAATTTCGCCATTCAATGGCAAAATTGGTTGAGTTTGCCATTGCCTGCTAGGGGTTCCTAGCAGGCAATAGCAAAGCCGAAGCGAGGCGGAAATCCAATTCCCGCAGGGCGGAAATCGGATTTCCGTAAAATTTTCAAAAATCCTTATAATATTTTCTCTGCGGAAATCCAATTTCCGTAAAATTTTGTGGCGGAAATCGGATTTCCGTCTCCAAATAGCTAAGACCACCGTGGTTGCCATTTTTTCGCCATTTCTGCCTTTCTCTTTTGCTATTGAATGGCGAAGGCTTAGGCCACCATAGTGCTTGCTCTTATAAACTTGAAACAATTCAAATGTACCGAAACACTCTTTTGAAACTAGTGGAGGTGTGAGGTTTTTCATGTAAAACCTCAATTTACATGAGCACACTTCTCTTACATTGCAACTTCTAACTAAGGAAAGATTATCTTAACTAAAGATTGTGCTTGAATAGTTTGTAAATTAGAAGAACAGAAATTCTCCCATGATTCTTTCAACGATGTTTCCGAATTCTTCAGTTCTTCATCTCCGACGAAAACATCATAAATCGAAGTTATAGTCTTACGAGCAGCTTCTCGAGCTTCAGGCAGCTTGTCATTCAATAAGTCTGCCCCAATTTGAACAAGTTTTCCCATCCCGAACACTTTCATTCCATCTAAATCCTGAAAGTTCAAACACAAGTCAATTAGAATATGTAAATTCATTAAAACATTACATTCTAAAATTGAAGCTTTCCCCAATTTAACCCTTACCATCCTTGACACAGAATGAGAAATTGAAACAGCTGCTTTGGCCCTAACTCGGGGATTGTTATGGCTACTGTTACCTCGAAGCTTATGAAGCAATTGAACTGGAGAAATCGACTCCACCATGATTCGGAGAGATTTCTCGGCTTCTTCGCACACGAATTTCTTGTCTTGTGATGCTTTTAACAAAAGTTGCAGCAACTATACAACATTCAACAATCTCATTAGAGATCCACATAAACAAATCTAGCAACAAATTGGGTAATGCCTAATATTACACATACCAGCTGATCAAAGGCATCTGAAGTGGATGATTCAAGCAAGTTAAGACCAAAAGCCTTGAAGATATCAGAAGCCGCCATAATCGATGTCTTACATAATGCACTTCTTGGATTCTTCATTGCTTTCACCATTATCAGCATAACTTTATCTAGTACTGGGACCAAGATAGATGAATGAAACAAAGCAAATCGTCTAACATCGTTTAATGACTCACAGACCTTCGTCCAATCTTTCGAATCTAATCCATCCATCAAACCCTAATTATACATAAAATAAATTAGATTAACACCTAAAAATTAGGAATTTCAACTGGAAAAAGAATATTTATACATAGAGATTCAGATGCTTACCTTGAATTTAGATTCCGGCTCTGAGATGGGATTCAGATCCTCGGAAGAAACATAATCAATTACGGGTTCTGAAGATACAGGAAGAGGAGCTTGGTTTTCATCATTAACGATGATATCAGATGTGGGTTTTTTAGATACAGGAAGAACTGAAACTTTTGCAATTTTCTTAGGTCTTTCTGGTGTGGTTGGAAGTGCATTATCAAGAGATCTAAGAGCCATTTTCTCTGCAGTTTTCATAATGGTACGTATATTGAGAGAGAAACAGTGTTGAGTGAATTAATGAATGAATGAGTTCTTTGATTTACAAGATTTGCAGAGAGAGAGAAAGAGAGATAAGAATGTTGAATTAGGGTTTTCTCTTTTGAAATTTAAAAACAAAGTATTTTCGGAAAAAAAGTGGGATTTCTAACGGTGGTTTTGCAACGGTCGAGTAAAAACTATGCTATATTGAAATGACTTTTGAAATCCGGCTTTGGATAAAGGAACGAAGGCCTGGACTTTCCAAACTACCCAATGGTCTCAAGGCCCTTTCCTATGGGAAATCAAACTTTCACTGAGGCCCTTTCCTATGGGAAATGGCAAATCGTGTTTCCCACTATGGTACCAGCAGGAGTTTCTAACGGTCGAGAGACAGATTCTCTGTCGAGAGAGTGTCTCTCGACGTTGAGACAGTGTCTCTCGACCGTCAGAAACAGTCTCTAACGGCATTGTTTCTCCCTACAACGGTAAAAATTCTTTCGAGTATAAATTGACGAGTTTCACACTCAAAAATTCACACCAAAATTTTACTCTCTTCCCTTCTTTCATACAAAAAATGAAGATGTCATGTTTTCCTAAGACTAGTTTTAGCAAATTCCGTGTTCGTAGGGCAATAGCAGTACGAGAGGTAGCGAAAAAACTTGATTTCACTGAAGTTTTACGTGAAGCAGCAAACAAACTTGTTACCAGTGGAGCTACGCTACAAAAAGCGGTTGACAAAATCTGTAAAAGTTATAAGAAGATAGAGAACAGTAAAAGTCTTAGAAGTGTGAAGATTTTGGAAATTAATGAGGCGAAGAAATTTGCACCAAAGAGGAGGCACTTCCAAGCGAGAGTTCCAAACGTTCCAGGCAACGAAAAATGGAAAGCAAAAAAGTCTACTAAAGAGCGCATTGTCAGCAACATTCGTCACATGTTAACGAACAAGAAGCAACCAACAATCAACCGCGACTTTGTTTAACGAAAGTCACATGAAGTTAACGAACATGAAGCAAACAATCAACCGAGACTAATATTAAGTAAATAAACTAGACAGTATGAACGAAAGTATTAACGAGATAATATTTAATGGGACAGTATGTGATGAAAGTGGCTCACGAAAGTATGTAATGAAAGCAAGGTATTGAAAATCGTCCGATTCACGATTTGAATCGGACGACTCGACTCACAATTTCACCGAAACGATTCAACTCGGATTTGTGAATTGAAATGACCCAGGATCGTGCATTTTGACTTGGTCAACGATTCACAACTCTTTAACAAAGTCACATGCTTGTAATAAATGTGGAGAAAAAATAAACAATGGAGAGAATCGAACATGAAACGTCCTAGTGTTTTTGCAGCCCTGTCAACCACCAAGCCACCCTTCAAGTTGGTGATTATAATGAACGTATTTAATATTTATTAGGTACTAATATTAGTTTAATTCAAATTATATATTACAATTGATGTAAATTTTTAACTACCATCACATTAAACACATTTTTTTTATGAAAGAGTATATGGTATTTGTGAGATGTTAACATAATTCAATATTATCTATAGGCACCTATACGATTCAAAAATCGACCATGAATCTACGATTCACGATTTACTATACGATTCGATTCTCAAAAGTGAAAAACGATTCGTTCCGCGATTCACGATTTCACAACCTTGAATGAAAGTATTAACGAAAGACTTACACAAAATAGTTAACGACAGTATGTAATGAAAGTACTAACGAAAAATTTAAAGAAAATATTTAATGAAGACTCGTTTCCATTTTACACAGATTTTCTTTCCTATGGGGAGTTGTATCCAGGTTATCTGATAACAGATCGGTTTGGCCTAACACAGTCCTTTATTTTGGTAAAGTCGAAGCAAACCACACTCGTTCGACTTTTACCAAAAATAAAAGACTGTGTTAGGTCTAACGAAGTTAACGAACAAGAACCAAACTACACTCAGACCCCATATGAAATAGCCTTATTTCTCAAGCCACACATATTAAAGAGCCTTATTTCTCAAGACACATAACGATTAATAAGAAAACACTTGAGGAGACGGTAATGTTGTTCGTACTTGAATTTCTTTCCTTTACATCGATGCCATTCCTTTAAAGTCCTCGCCTGATTTTCATCATCAGTATCTTCCGGAAAATGACCTTTGATCAATCTCCTCAAGTGCATAAATTCATGGACTCTTTGGTGTATTTTTCTCAAACGCGACCACAACGTATTCTGATCCTGCGCAACTTTAGAAGTACGTCTATCTAATTTGAATTTTCACTGACAGTAGTCCACAATAGTGACTCATTTACCTTAACACGATTGCGTTTTATATCGTCTGGGGTCGGATAAAATCATATAGTTTGTACAAAGATATAAATCTTCATTCCACATAAACTTAGGACGAGGTTTAGGTGCATCTGGTAATGAATCTAGAGGATTTGCGGGTTTTTTGGGTGCAGGTTCTTTTTTAGTCTTAGATGATGAAGAAGAGGAAGTTGTGGAAGATTTGCATCGCTTAACTACTGGGTTACCATAGTGTCTAGGAGGAGTAGGATACAGTCTCTTAAATGGAGGAGGAGTGAATAAAGGAGGAGATTTAGATGAAGGTTCAGTGTAGTAGTAGTTATGGACTAACTTCTCAGTTATGCTCCGAAACTTCGGAGATGCTGGAGGACAGGGGCAAGTATATATATACTTTCGTATATGTGTTCTCTGCTATGATTCCAATCCCTCAGTCACTAAAGAACATCAATGAAGAAAAGGACCAAAAACATTTATACAGAAGCAGAACAACGACAGTTGACAGAGATGCCTAAAAACTGATCTCTTTTACATACACGAAGAAAATCAAATCAATCACGGCTACTCCAACAAGACAAATCATGGCTACCCCAACAAACTAATAATATCAAAAAACATTCATTCGAGCAGTATAGAGAATATCGGGGCAGAAAAAACATTCCAATCACAGTAAAAACAGGAATCACCACAACCCAATCGAAGCATAAAAGGCAAAAGAACTTACCTTTAGAGGCAGTGACAACCAAACAGCAACAACAACAATAATTGAAGATGAAAGCAACAACAACAGTACTTGAAGAAGAAAGCAACAACATCAACCAATAAAGATAAGGACAGTACAGAAATTTAAAGAAGAAGAAAACAAAAATTTGGATTCTCTTTAGACAGAGATTCGAGTTTAAAACTAAAAAATATCAGGAAAAGGAATGAAAGTAAATGAAGTTTGTCTCTTGGTTTCCTTTTATAGGTAAAGAATAAAGGAGGCTAACTTACGCGGATTCCTAGGAGAAACAAATGCAACGTGGGGATAAGGGTGAACATGCAGGTTTTTCGTTCCCATTATGCCCTTGGGGCAACCCAAACCCGAATGCAAACCGACAGGGGCAAACTGTTGGTACAAAATACCCACCGCCCACGTGTAAGCATCTGGGAAGAGGAGGTAGGATAAGCAAGATAGGCGCGAAGTACCGAATAAACCTTAAGCACCTTTATCTCTCGAGTAAGAACTCAGATGAAGGGCTGAAATCTAATCTTGGTTGAACTGATGTGACAAGGCACTCATGACAGCTGTGCGGGGTGGGAAACACCCAACTACCCACATTAAATGCTCGGTCAGAGGAAGTCATAGGTCAATGGAAGCCTGTCGAATTCCTGGCGGTGAAATGGATAATGAGCCTCACTTAGAAGAAGACTTCATAGGGAAGTAAGCGAAGGTCCGCAGTCCTAAGGCGTAAGTCCGCACTGAATGAGAAGATCTGAGGACCCCACCAGGCATGGGAACGAAGATCTGAGGACCTCACAGGTTGTCCTATAAATGAAAAAGAGGGAATACCGAGATACACCACCAACTTTTAGTTTTCGTGAACTTAGTTGATTACTGTTGTTTGAACGATCTCACAAATCAATATCCAAACAATCAACCCGAGTATAGTTCAGAGAACCGAACCCTAACAAGAACGTGGTTCTTGTAGATCTCAATAGAGATGGATTCACTCAAAGGTTATGAATCAACAAACTTGCAATTACTTCAATTACATAGATCAGAGACAATATAATGCAGAAGGGAAAAGTAATGCAAGACACCAGAATTTTGTTAACGAGGAAACTACAAACCTAGCAGAAAAACCCCGGGTCCTCGTCCAGATGTGAACACCCTCAGTATTAACCGAATACATACGCTAGCCTACTCTCAGACTTTGGACTGGAATGTATCGAGACTGAATTCACCCTACAAGCAACTCAGCTACCAATGTGCTCCTACGTCTCTTGGCTCCCGCAGAAACCTACGTACTTGATTCCCATAGCTGACGTCCTTTACAGGCCTAGGAGTTGCTCCACTTCCCTTCGTGAAGACTAGCTCTACTCTGTCTCTAACAGGACGCCTAAAAGTATCCAAGTAATTAAACGAGAATACGATTGTGATTTCCTTTAGACTTAAAGTCAAGGTTAATAGAAATCTGATATGTTGAATAGGGCTTATTGATCTAGCCTAAACAACTTTACCTCTTAACGTTTGACGAACTTAGTATTAAACCTAGTTCGTGAATATACGTTAAGGAACTTCTAGGGTTTACGATTCAAGATCTACCTTACGAAATTTCTATCAAATCTTGGTCTTGATATGATTGAAAATATTCAATCGACCCAAGATACAGGATCATGAATTTTACTTCCGACCTGTGCTTCACGATCCTCAAGTGAAGTCTTTCAATAGTCGTAGTCCAAAAGGACTTCGAGATGACGACCAACCTTTATGCAGGATACACAGATGTGTAGAAGATTGAGATTGTATCTTGCAGAAGGTCGTCTATTTATAGTGATCACTAAGGGAGGCTTTGCGTAAAGTTTAAGCAACCTTGAGTAGGGCTCAAGCAAGTTACGGAACTAAAAAGGTCCATAGCTTGAATACCCGTTCTCAATATTCTATCAACTTTGGACTAGGCCAATAGTTAAAAAAGACTCAACCTTGATTGAAGATTTGTGACTTCTGGTCCAAATCATGTTTGAACATCGCTTGCGATTTCTGGTCCAAATACTTGTTTGAACATCGCTTGGATTAAGTAGTTGAATTCCATGGGCCAAGTTATGACGAGTCCGAGAACTAATCATGCCTAGACCGAAAACTTCAAGATATGAAAGTTGGAAGTTTTCTCATGGCTTATATGTACCCGTTCATGAACGCATTCATAGAGCAGTCAAATGGAGTTCAAGAGAATTCAGGAGAATCCGTGAACTCGTATGTACGCGTTCATACAGACTTTGCTCGTTCTCTGGAATGCCATAAACAACACATGTACGCGTTCATGTATGCGTTCACCGTTGAGGTCATTTCAAGAGACAATTCAACATACTCTACCTATACATAATATCACGGATGTGACAAATGCAAAGGAGAAGAATCCTAGAATACCTTCGGATCATATAAACAACATCATAGACTATTGGTATGATAGAAATGGTCAATACGATACGGAAAGGAAAAACCTTTCTAACCTTTAGCGAGGACGTTATGATTTATCAAGTAGTAAGCTCTGGTCTTCGTCTTCACCAGTCTTCGTTTCGATTACCAAAAACTATCCTAGTCCGAGGTTGTAGAGTAAACTTATCAAGGATTGTGTTTTTGTCTCATAAACTTGACAACTGACTTGAGATAGCAATATCAGTGGGTTCAACCGAGCAATGCTCTAACAATCTCCCCCTTTGTCAATTTTAGTGACAAAAACCAATCTTACATTCAAAAAGTAAAATCTTTTAGCCCTAACCATAATGTACTTGATCTTCTTGTAATCTTCAGCGTCTTCAGATATGAGTGTTCCTGCAAGTGAATATTCAAGGTAGAGATAACAAACTCAAAGTCACCACACATCTTGGTTTCTAGAAGGACATAGTCCAACAAGAGTTTGTTATGCAATTGAGTAGTATGTAAAACTTGTATGCATGCTTCAAGATACTACACAATATGATATGTTCTCCCCCTTACTCAATACACTAACTTTTGCTTTGGCATGACAAGCACATCGATTTACTCCCCCCCTATGACAATGCCGTAGACAATTGTCGTAGTAGATAAAAAGATTTTACTCCCCCTTACTACAAGATTTCTCCCCCTTTTTGTCATAAAATAGACAAATAAAAAGAAATATAGGAATCCTCATAAAATCGCAATAATCAATGTAGACAAAGGTAAACATACCTGAAACGAGAGATAAAAGGATGCAATTCTCTCGTAGATTCCACAGCCGCACACCCCAAAATGATATTACCATGAAGCACAAGTTCAAAAGAACTCTCCCCCATTATGTATCATTCCATAAGGAACAACGCGACGACCTTCCCAAGCAAGAATTTGGAATAAATTCTTGGGTGATGTACAATTTCACAAGTAAATCTGTGAATATATGTTTTTCTTTCCTAGCCAGTTACGGTCAAATAGGAATTCAAGGTTTAATCTTCCTACTTTCTCAGAGAGTTTCGGTCAACCATCGCCTTTAGAGAAAACATTAGGTTACCCCTTCCTAGTGGTTGTAAGACTAAGAATTAAAGGTACAACAGTTAATCCAGCGGAGTTCAACATTGTATCCTACGAGGTTCCTCTTTATTAAAATCGTCTCCCCTTAGCCATAAGAGTCAGAAGCATGGATTTTGATAGTTCTTCATGAACTGCTTTACCCGAACGGGTGGTATGGCTAAAAAACCAAGTTCACGATTTTGCAATACATTCATATAGATAATCAATTAAGATCAAGCATTGCAATCATCAATTAAGATTTTAATTTAATAACCTCGATTAATTGATGAAAAATAAAACATGGAAGTAGCACAAGCAAATCATGCTTAAATTAAAAGATGACTACTTCTGGCATAGTGATTACCCAAACCCTAAGGAAAAGACTGTAACTATGCCAAACAAAAGATAATCAGACCTTATTCAAAGGAATTTCTTCAAGTCTTTCACGAACTCCTTCGTCGAATGCCCAGCCAATATTAAGAACCTTTTTAAGGGTCTCAACATTATGTTTTGTTGCAATAATATCAATTTTATTATTGACAACTTTAACAAATTCTCTGTTTTTGTATCCCAAGTTTAACAGTTTCTCTTGACTATTCTGATTGATTTGAAACTTAGTTAGTTCTTGGGCAGAGTTGGCAAGAAGCAGTTTTAATTCTGTAATCTCTTCTTCAGATTTCTTGCATCTTTGAGAAAAATCTTCAATTGCAAGGGAATTAGCTGAACAGTTTTCACAAGTTTCGTTCATGTCTTCACCAATAATAATGGTATTGTGAGAAGAGTTTCTACCAGGTGTTTGATTCATCTTGACAGGTGATCATGAGATATAACAAGAGTTGATATATATATACACATCCTCATAGATCGGTTTCCGAACGTGCTTAAGAAGGGAAAACTCAAGTAATTTTACT
>JAJJMA010188449.1:15178-28961 GCA_023529015.1 Papaver nudicaule | reverse complement strand
TATATACTAGAACTAGCTCAATTTATGTGGGACAAAATCAAAATAGAACTAGCTCAATTTATGTGGGACGGAGGGAGTACGTATATTTCATTTAAATCATAAATTCACAGTACCTGAAGTGAGATTATATTAAAATGATTCTTTTAACATGTTAATTTGTACCGATTTGTTTTCAGAATTCATATCTCATCCTAAATATACAGGTACGCATATTGTATCGAATTATTCCCGAATCACGAATTGTTGAGCGGATTTACATTCCGCCAAAACGAATAATACTCGTACGTTTGTCGTCCAAACTTTAAACTTTCCCTGTACCCCAAATTGTTAAATATGGGGATTTTTAGAGCATCCATTATAGGTATGCTAAACTGGTATATACATACCATTTACGGGTCGGTACTGAATACTATATGTTAAAATATTACCCTATAAGTAAACTCGTATACTAAATGCTAAAAATATATGCAGATGTCACTGTAGTACAGTGCTAAAGTCGCTGGGTGGTGATACCAGCGACCTGAGTTCGATACCCATCTGCATTGGGTGAGGGGGATTTTTCTTTATTTCTTTGCCTAGCAACCTGACTTGTAGATAGTGGGCTTCGCTCCAACTTTAATACTCCCTCCGTCCCACATAAATTGAGCTAGTTCTATTTTGATTTTGTCCCACATAAATTGAGCTAGTTCTATTATATACACAATGTTTCTAATTTTACCCTTAAAATTGATTATTGTTATGAAATCTTAGTATGATAAGTATTTATAATTTCATAGTCATGTTTGTACTCGTTGCGTAGATGTTTTAAAATGCTTTTCAATGATATAAAGTTTACAAAGATGCGTGCCATAATTTGGGAGATATGGCGTTTCTAAATTTTACAATCATGTTATCTGTAAGGGTATAATTGAAAAAAACAGTAAAAAGCTAATCTCTCTCTTCCTTGCCTTAATAATTGTGCAAATCCCAACTAGCTCAATTTATATGGGACGGAGGGAGTATAACCTTTCAAATTCAAAAAAAAAAAAAATAATGCTAAAAATATCATGCAGACAAAAACACACGTTCAGTTTTAAAACCCTTCCAGGAAAAATGTAACTTCTCCTCTAAAATTTCTTTCCTGATGGTAAAAAGAATTCAAAAGGGCCCAACCAGGTTCGAACCGGTGACCTCTTGATATGGAGTCAATTGCCCTACCACTGAGCTATGGATCCATTTGTGTTTTACAAATAAGATGATAAAAACACACGTTCAGTTTTAAAAACCTTCCGGGAAAAATGCAACTTCTCTTCTCAAATATGTTAAAATGTAACTTCTCCTCTCAAATTTCTTTTCTGATGGTAAAAGAATTCAAAAGGCCCCAACCGGGTTCGAACTGGTGACCTCTTGATTTGCAATCAAATGCTCTACCACTGAGCTATGGACCCATTTGTGTAATACAAATAAGAATATAAAATATATATTTAATAAGGAGAGATTCATTGGCACTGTTGAACTTTCACTATCCTTACATTTTAGATCAACTTTTTTTTTTGTTCCCGAAATGTAGACGCCATTTTTTTTCTTCTAAATAGAATTTTTGTTCATGCTGCAACAATTCCTGGTTGGGAAATTTCAGTTCCTGAATCCTTACCGCTGGATGAAGCTGTTCGAGAAGGCATCCGTTCGGAAATGTGAGTGTTTGGTGGAGGCCAACACTCGCACAACAAATGACGACCTACAGAAGGAACTATCAGATTCATACTCCTATTCTGAAAGTTCCTCGACTAAGGACTCGATCCCTTAGTGTTCTGAAGGTCTATTGGAGTGCATGGTTCCTTCTCTGGAAATTCGTTCTTTTCTGCTTGTGTTGCTCTAGTTATCTTTGGTGGAGCTCTCTGGTTAAAGTCACGGTTACGTTCAAACAACTGGACTTCTCAATTGGGTTGTCCTTCCGGAAGACCTCCAGGTCTTCACACCACATGGATGTGTGGTGCACTGATTTTACTTGTTCGCCAGGTTTCTTTCTTATAGCTTCTATCGTATGGAAGGTGTTTGTGGTCCTTAACTTTGTTGCTTTAGTTATTTGCTTTGCTTGTGTTTCTGTTTGTTTGGTTTGGTTGTTTAGAAGTTGTATTATAATCTTAAAGTTATGTTCTGGGGTCTTTGGTCTTGTAATGCTGGGTACACTGCCTCCTGCCTCTTGTAAAGCGGGCCCGCTTTCAGAAAAAATAATTCTCTAGCTATACATAATAATTCAGGATAGGCTTTTGTGATACTATAATCCTTAGCTTCATTCTTGAATAACAACAAGCTTCTCTTGCTTTCAAAAAAAAAAACAAGCTTCTAGGTGGCTATCCATTAGTGACAACAATTTATAACCTATTTCAAGTCGCAGTAAGCTTGTTGAATTCCTTAGCATGCATTAGGTTCCAATAAAGAAACTTTTCTTTACGAACCAACCGTTGTATAGGCAAATAATTTATCGCGATGGGATATCACATGCTTGGAAATGTAAGCTTAGTTAATCTGGTACATTTAGGGCTGACCCTGGGAATTCGACGCCCCGAAGTGTATCTACAAGATGATGCCCTGTATCGAATAGCGTATTTATTTTAGCTCAATACAAACTTTTCGTAACCATGTAATTTTTCTCACAGGTGCATATAAACATCTATCATTTTTATCCTCGGTGGTGCATAGTTTTCGTATCCTCAATTCATGCAGGAATTAGAACAACCAAATCCTAATTGCAGAATTGAAAGTAACTGAAACAAGACAATGAAATACTGGAGATGAATGCTTAATTTGATTGATGTCAAAAGCAACTTACAGGACTCTATTTTTTTTTTTTTTTTTGATAATGAAAAACTTTTATTAATTAAGAGGAGTTGACAGCATCTCTGTCATTACACAGCTTAATATGTATCCAAGGAAAGAAATTGTCAGATTGCTCAAAGGTGCAATCGTTCCTACGACTAAACTTGGAGATTGAATCCGCTACTCGATTATTGTCTCGGTTTATATAAGAAATACTAATAGAAGCAAATTTTGCTAAAAGAAACTGAATATTTCTGATGTGAGTTCTATTCTCCCATCTGACAAGAAAAGTGTAAGCTGTGATGGATTGGACAACTGTCTGTCCATCTGCTTCAATTACAGGACTCTATTTATAGCTAAAAACTGGAGCCAAAACAAACTACTACGTATCCTACATCTTCGGAACCAATAAACTATTAACCCACTACCAAGAAACAAACTCATTACTTGCTAAAGACTCGATCACAAAAATGGCTAGATTGTGGACTTACTCAACAGATAGAAAACGGCTAGAGTTTGAGTTTTAAAAACTCCAACAATTGACACCACCCTGCCTTCTTTAACAGATGCTCTCAATGACAATTCACTATTTGGAAACAATTGAAAATTAATACCATGTAACTTAGCATGTATCTTAAATACAGGAGGGAACTTATGATGGTAAATTAACCTGGCTGATTTGGGGGCGAGCCCATATTTAATGGGGGCGAGCACTATTTCAAATATCCCACCCCAGTTTATAAGGGGTGGCTAATTACAACTAATTTATCCTAATCAGTTACAAATCATAATTACCACTAATTATCTACCCACTAATTCTCCCTCTCAATTTTCAGTTACAAAAAATCACTCCCACTCCCCCTACTCCTCCATTAACTTCCCACACCATCTTCATAACTTCTCAAAAAAACAAAAAAAAAAACAAAACCCAAAAATCGAATTCGACCTCTTCATATTTTCTCAAAATCCTGACTTACTAGTCTCGAGTGCGAATTGAATTCATGGCTATCGACGGAGAAGGAGATGATTCAACAATTACTTACAAGAGGAGGAAAGAAAAGAAAAAATCAAATAACAACCGTGACGAAGAGGAAGAACAACCGGGGGAAGAATCTTTGGCGGAAATTCAGAGGTAAGTTCATCCAATCACTTTTTCAATTGTTTTAGATGTAGTTTGAATCGATTTGATAGGTTAGAAACCGTCAATTGAATTTACAGCATGAAAACTCGTCAAGCTATGGTAGAATAGCATGACGATTTTACAGTTTCAGAAAAAAAATCAAGAACAATCGTCTTGCTGTTGAACAAAAGCTTGACGATTTACATCTATGAAGCACGGATACTGATACGGGGACACGTATACGGGGATACCGATACGGGGATTCGTCAATTTTTTAAAAATGGGGATACGTGATACGACGGGATACGTATATATATATTAATTATATTCCTAATAATAACATTTCAATGAATAAAATAACACATGAAATAAATGTTATAAATATAAAGCCTAATAATGCTATAAAATATTTAAAAAAAAAAAACCTAGTTAAAACTTCATTCACTCATCAATATTATTTTCATCAAAAAGCACCGCTTGTATTATACTATACTATACTACATTAGAACTTCGATAAATTAATACGCGATAAATTAATAATTTCGCTAAAATAATAAAATGGTCCCAACAAAGCTTGCATAAGCTAAATTTTAACTTGATAAATTAATAACTTCGCTAAATTAATAATTTTTTTTGGTCCCGATGCTATTAATTTATCGAAGTTTTACTTTATATTATATTGTAATTATAAGGATAATTACAAATTTTTATAAATATTTGTATTTTGTTATAAAATATATTCAAAGTATCCCTTCTCAAGTATCTCAGAGGTATCTCAAAGTATCCCTCTACCCTTTCGGTAATTTAAAAAAAGGGATACATAAAATGGAGTATCCGATACGTATTTCCAAGTATCCCTAAGTATCCAAACAAGATGCGTCGCCGATACGGATACGTCGCCCATTTTGAAGTATCCGTGCTTCGTAGATTTACATAGTTTCAGATATAGTTTCCTAGTTTTGCATGCACAGAATCGTCATACAATAATACATTTCCTTGACGAGTTTCCCTAAATCGTCTGAATATTGTCCCACAGAAAAAAATTTAAGAACAATCGTCGAGGTTTTGCATAATTCCTTGACGAGTTAGTCACTATCAGATTAAATTTCCTATTTTTGCATGCCTTGAATCGTCATGTAACTATACATTAACTTGACGAGTTTCTTGAAATCGTCTCAATAGTGTCACAAAGCATGACGAGTTTGGACATAGAAAATTTTGTTTCTGTTCAGTTTTATGAGTAAATCGTAATGCTTTACCTTGACGATTTAGAGTGGGGCATAATAAACTCGTCGTGCATTTGTAAAATTCCTTGACGATTTGGATTGTTCTGATGAGAATCGTCATATATTCTTTTGTTTCCATGACGATTTACTGTGTCATTTTACTTGTTAATTGATTTGTTCTGTGTATGTATTAAGGTTGGAGAAAATCAAAAGTGGAAAAAGACCAATGCCACCCACGGGTTCCAAACCAAGTCTTCGTTCTACCAGACAGCGACCCGTGATAATCCATGAGCCAAACCCTGATGCAGTTCCTACTCCTATGGAGGTCGATGATGATGCTAATGTTCCAAGGGATGAAGATGATATTCCTCTCGACGTGCTCCAAGTGCAATTTGACGAATACGGAGTTGATGGGGTACAACCTAATGACGTACCCCAAGGTGATGAGGATGATGAGGATAGTCCTAATGATGATGAGGATATTCTTAATGATGATGATGATGAGGTCCAAGGTGAAGACCAACCCCAAGGTGAAGACCAACCCAAACGCAAAAAGAAAGCTAAAGCGAAGGAACCACACATTCCCGATGAGATTCTGATGCTACCAAAAGGACACGGACCTTACGGGGTACCAGCTGATGGTGGAGAGGTTCTTTTCGGATACAAAACCTCTTGGGCTCAAACAGTCTACGCTACCATGGTAATATACCCGTCCCTTGCTTATAATTTAAGATACGTTTAGCTAATTTGATTGTTATTAATAAATTTTTATCTCGTAGGTTCATTCGAATGCCACTAGAATATTGAGGCACCAAACGGCGTACCGCAATATGTCCAACTGGCCGCTTGAAGGTGAATGCGAAAGGTTCATAGAGATTGTTGACAACTCCGGTCTGAGGCCAATCGTGGATAACTCTGTTATCAACTATGACAGCGAGACATTATCTGCATTCTGTGAGAGGTATTATGCGGAGACCGACACCATGCACTTTGGGTTCGGGGAGATGGGGCTCACTCCTGAAGATGCTCATCATACTTTCCATGTCACAATTGATGGCAAGTCAACTAGTGAAGGCTACGAAAGGCAACTCACTTTTCAGAGACTTCGTGAATTGTGCGAAGAGTTGTTTGGGTGGGGTGAGGACGAGGCGAACTCATGGTTTATGCTTGACAAGTATGACAAACCGAAGAGGGAGTTCAATCTGGTAAGGTTGAGAGCGGAGTATTCTGGGACCAAGAAAAAAGAAGAGGATGCTGGACTGGAAGATCATGAAGTAAGGGCTGCTGCTGCGGCTTATCTCTTATATGTCCTCGCTATTTGTGTATTCCCTTCGTCTGCCGGTAACAGGGTGAACGCCAACTACCTCCAGCTACTACATCCCTTGGATGAGGTGAACCAGTACTCGTGGGGAACAGCCATAGTATCACATGTGAACACGGCGCTGAGAAAGGTATCCCGGCATAAAACTGCTCAATTCAATTGCAACACGTCTCTGCTGTAGGTAATATATGGTTTTTTGGTGGTTTAAGTTCGTACATATATATGGCATGTTGTTTATGTGTAGTTGATGCTCTTCACAGGTGTGGATTTATGAACACTTTCCGAAACTAATGGCAGCAAATGATAAGTGGATTGATCTGGCAAAGAAAGGGCAATGGCAACCACATCAACCAAGAGGCCAGAGGTACATGTTCACGGGGGATCAGCTGAAGGGAAAGAAGAATTGGTACCTTTTTGTTCACCAAAGATTAGACAGCATGAAGGCACATGAGGTAGTTTTTGACCCCTACATGGACCATAGGAAGGAGGGAAAAATGGCACCAAGAGGATCAATTTGTATGTACAATGGTCCTTTGTGGCACCCCCTTGGGCATACAATGTACGACCCGAGCCGAATAATGAGGCAAGTCGGGTATATTCAAGATCGTCCACTTGACGAAAAAGGTGATGGGGCATTCAAAGTGGATCGTGATAAATCAGGTGCTGACATTGGACGTATCGTCGTAAAATACAAACCGGAGCCCTCTTACGAACATTGGAATGCATGGAGGAATAATTTGATAGACGTTTTATGGGATCCGGAATGCATGGTGGTGCTTGGACATGAGAGCACAAAAGAATACATGCATTGGTACCTTGCATTCACGCATGCCAAAGTGATACGTGGGGAAGGGGAAGTCAGAGTCCCTCGTGGCCGTGGTGGACGTGGGCGTAATACCGTCCATGATGATTCTTCGTTGTACAAGTTATGCGTAAGTATACATTTCGTAATTGAGTTGTCTAAGATTTTCACACTTAGATTACTCAAACATCTAACTCATGTTTTTTTTTATGATAATAGAAGGAGCGGTTGAAAGATGTCCTCAACTGGTTGTGTTTGAGATCGGATAAAGGAAAGGGGTTGACCGAAGTTGAACTGAACCAACATAATCAACACATTAGGCACATCAATATGCCTGAGGCGGAGCACATGTTTGAGGAATTACGACGCAACACGAAGAGTCGTCATAATGAAACCTGTGACACTCAAGAGACTCAAGAGACAGGAGAAACTTCTAGACGAGGTCGTGGTCGTGGTCGTGGTCGTGGCCGTGGGCGTGGTCGTGGTCGTGGTCGTGGTCGTGGTCGTGGTGAAGGTGAAGGTGAAGCCGATGGGGGCAACAATGATATGGTTTAGTTTTTTCGTTTCGCACTTTGGTTTTAGTAGGTGAAAGAATATTATGTCGGTTTGGTGTGTTTGATACATTTTTCGTTTCCTAGGTTGACAATGGTTTTTTTTTGTTTTTAACGGTTTGTTGCTCACAATGGTAAATCGTACTTTGTTTGATTCATTTGTGTTAGTTTACATGTCTAAATTGTTTGGAAACTCAAAGAAAAAATCAGAAATTCGTCATGGTTTATGTTCAAACCACGACGATTCCGACAACCTGTTTCCAAACAGCTGTTAATACACCTAAACTCGTCATGGTCATGATGTAAATCACGACGATTTGAGCATAACTGTTTTTTGTCAAATCTAAGTCGTCAAGATCTTATAACATAGTATGACGATTTAACTTGTTTTCTTGGCAGAGGGGTGATTCTTCTCAAAGGTAAGTCGTCAAGGTGTTATTACATAGTGTGACGATTTAGCAAGCAGTATTTTCGGGCATTTTAGATCTACTTCTTAAATCGTCATGCAAATTCAAAAACCTTGACGATTGTTCATCTCTACACGCTGGGTCGTCATAGACCATCATTAAACCTTGACGAGTTTTGGAGAATCGTCACAATATTATGTCATTTCTTTGACGATTCTGGGACGAAGCAATTGGGTTGAGTTCATTTTCGACAAATTTAACATTGAAGTGAGTCTTCCCATAACTGTTTTGATCTTTGAGGATCATGTTTGAACATTTTCGAAAACACATCGACAAATGGTGGCGGTGGTGGGGGGTGGAATTGGAGGCGGCGGTGGTGGTGGAAATGGAGATGGTGGTGGTTCTAATGGAGGTGGTGGTGATAATGGAAATGGAAATGGAGATGGTGGTGGTTCTAATATTTTTCTTCCTAACCAAGATGGTGGTGGAAATGGAGATGGTGGTGGTTCTAATATTTTTGATAATCAATAATTTATTTGCTAATCCCAATTACAATCTCTAATCCTAATTATGGTGTATAAGGGGTTTTTGAGATTACTTCATTGTGACCCTATTTTGGATTCGCCTTCGCCCCCATTAAATATGGGCTCGCCCCCAAATCAGCCGGGTAAATTAAATGGATCTCATTAGATAACTCTAATCTTACAGATAATCCGACGGACTAAAATGTTTAGGCAAGTGAAGCAAAGCTGACAAACAATTTCTCGCGCTAGATTACCGCCTAACACCACAAGGTAACAAATTCATTTTGCTGCCCCTACAAATTCATACTCCTCTCAAATATGCGAAAATGTAACTTCTCCTCTAAAATTTCTTTCCTGATGGTAAAAGAATTCAAAAAGGCCAACCAGGTTCGAATCGATGACCTCTTGATCTGCAGTCAAATGCTCTACCACTAAGCGTGTTGTACAAATAAGATAATAAAAACACACGTTCAGTTTTAAAAACCTTCCAGGAAAAATGTAACTTCTCTTCTTAAATATGTTAAAATGTACTTTTCCTCTCAAATTTCTTTTCTGATGGTAAAAGAATTCAAAAGGGCCCAACCGGGTTCGAACCGGTGACCTCTTGATCTGCAGTCAAATGCTCTACCACTGAGCTATGGACCCATTTGTGTTTAGTTTTAATAAGAAGATATTAATTGGCACGGTCGAACTCTCACTATCCTTACATTTTGGGTAAACTTTTTTTTATGTTGCCGAAATGTAGAAGCTATTTTCTTATAAATAGAATTTTGTTGGATACTACAGTCCCTTGAAATATTACAGTACTTGTTAAATGTAACTTCACTATCTACATATTTGAATTTCAGACGTTAGTAATCAACGGACGAAACTCAGGTTGTTAGACGGTATAGTTGTGTATAATGAAATGCGCTAATTTTGTGTGAGAATGTATCGATCGATGATATTTTTATATTCTTTTATTTATTTACTAGTTTCCTTAAAAAACTAAAATGGTGCCAACTGATATATGAGATTTTCAACATGAAATTTGTACAAATAAGAGAATTTTTTATTAAGATGCCAAATATTCCACAAATTCGTTGGATTTGAAATTTCCTGGAATAAATTTTACGGAATCACAATTTCCTCAACCAAAAACACCCTAAAAGTGATTTTGATTATTGGATGGGCAATTTTCTAAAATGACCACAAAAATTATGGCTAATTATCAAAGTGGCCGTTTTTTGAAATTGTTTTACAAAGTGGCCGACATTGACCTTTTCCGTCCCGTTTTTTTCAAAAAACGGGTAACGGAAGTTAACCCACTAGATGGCAGTTAACCCACATGTTAAAAGACATATTACCCCTCTTCATTGACTCAGTGAGTTAAGCCAGTGAAACAAAACTGATTTAACTCGACTTTAAGTCAACAGATTTCTGACAGAACCAGGCCTTAAACTCGACTTAAAATTCATCTTTCTTGCTGGTATTCTTGTAATCAGATTAATACCCATTTCATGATTCCGCGTAGACTAGTCATTCATGCCTCAAACTCCCTTGCTTACAGCCGATAAATCATAGCACCCGCCATCCATTTTGACCTTGTTCTGTAGCAGAAACTGACACTCCCAGCTGATCTTGTAATCTGCAAAACGAAGTCCATTCCCTTGTTGCAGCCTTGTAAACTGTACCAAAACCAAACAAACCAGCACCGGTATAATGGCTTCAGAATCAGCAGCCAAACCCCTAATAATTCAACCAGAACTCGCAGTAAATCAGCTTATAATGCACAATGACAGCAACCTCAAACTTGCCAATATTCTGCTGTAAAGCTCACTCAGACCTGTTATTGCATCAACACCAGAACCTCTGCACACCAACACAGCTCAATGAATTTGTGAGCTTCAGAAATTCCCCTGTAATCAGACATCCAAACCTTACAAAACTTCACAGAGAACAACCAACAACATCACAATAGCAGCAGCCTCTTCTACTTTGAATTTGACCCAGACTTCATACCCAATTCCTTGTGTAATTCAGCCATCCAAATCCCATAGAAAACAGCAAGAGCAAACCCTTCCTAACTAAATACATACACACACAAACCACAACCACCACAATAACCACAAACCACTACTACCACCACCACCACCACCACCACCACCACAATAACCACAAACCACTAATACCACCACAACCACCCCAACACCGTAATCACAACAACAAAAATTCCATAACAAACAACAGTACCATAACCCAACAGCGGAAAAAAAAAACCATTTCAGAAATTTCAAATCAAAAACGAAAATCAATAACCTAGAATCCCAATTTTGAGAAACCCTAACTTCAATTTCTACCCATGTATCAAATTAACACAATCAAATCAAAACCCTAGATCAAATTAGATCAAATCTTCCAAAGCAGTAAAATCAAAATTGAAAAACAAAAATGAATTTTTGAATCAAACCCTAACAATATTAAATCGAGAATAACTCGAAGCATTTGTCTCTGGTTTTAATGGTGATGGTGATGATGGTGATGATTTTATATCTGCTGTTGTGAAGAACTGATAGAGAGAAGAAGAAGATGGCCATCAAGATGTTGTTGGATGTCGCTACTGCTGTGAGTTATGAAGATCCAGAATGAAGAAATAAGAAGAAAAAAACGAAGGGGATCCGTTTGAGTATTGATTTTGATTTTGGGAGAAAAAAAACGAAGATGAGAAGTAGAGAGAAACGAAGATCGAAACCCTAAACCTTAATCAAATTCGGATCTTTGAGACAGAGGAAGAAGGATAAGTTATTAGGAAGAAGGAGAAGAATTTGAGACAGAGGAAGAAGGAGAAGTTATTAGGAAGAAGGAGAAGAATTTGAGACAGAGGAAGAAGGAGGCGGAACGATTTTTGTTTTAGGGTAATTGTACACGTGTGGGTGCAAACGTGTGTTTGATGCATCCATCACCGTCTATTCAACGAACGGTAGATTTAAGGGAAGGATAGGGAAGTAATTTTGAGGGGGAATCTTGACCAAGTCAATGGTTTTGACTTGGATGGTGGGCCCGGACGGAAAATTTAACGGTTTGGCCATTTTGTAAAACAATTTCAAAAAACGGCCGACATATTAATTAGCCATAATTTTCTAGGCCATTTTAGAAATTTGCCTTTACTGGATTTCATGGGTGGCGTTAGCTAGAAATCATACTAAAGAGAGTAGGCAATTAAGCATAAATAGGTGTGGGGATTGGAAGTCACTTCAGCGGGATAAACAACTGCCAACCCTTGCTCTGGGATGGGTTCCCACAGTTGGGCTTGCTCTTATGTGCATAGAAATGCAAGTCTCTTGGAGTGGTAAACATGTAATTTATAAAATAATAGTTTGACTTTAACTATTGATTGACTGATGGGGAAATGACCCAAATCTTAAACTGGACAAACTTATAATCTAAATCCTAAAGCATACTAAATTTTTCTAAATTTACCTGGCTTAATTTGGCCCTACAATGGAGTATTTGGCCCCATAGAATTTTATACCTATCCTTTAGAGGTGGTTATGGGATAACTAAAAATTGGCAAAAATACCCAAATGCCCCCACAGTAATTTCTCTACTTAAAACCCAAATCTTAATCCAAATTTCATTTCAACCAAAACATAAACCGATTCTCTCTTCTTCTTCTACTTCATTTTCATTTTTTTTCAAAACCAAAACATCGTCGATTAATCGACGATTTCCAAAAAAAATAAAATTACGATTAATTCTATAAAACCCGATGGAACGAAGGATGAACAAAGGACCGAATCCTAGAGAGTTCAAGGAATCAGGAATCGATATAGAGAGAGTTTACGAAATTTCTTCGTCTAACCCGATTACGAAGAGAGCGAGTAAAGAAGAATTACAGGCTATTAAAGAGAAGCAGAAGAAGAAGAACCCAACCCTGCCGACGAGAATGAGGTATTGCATTTAAAATTTGGTTGATTTTTCACTCCAATTTGATGATTTTCAACCCGACAGTTCGCAACTGTCACCCAGAATCGTTGTATGTTAGTGCCAAAATCCAACGATTATTCAACCTGTTCATCTTCTGAAACTGCAGCTGAACAACAATCGTTGTATGTTTTTATGATTTGAAAACGATTATTGTCCATCGTTCTATATTCAATTGAACATAAACCGATTAGTTTTCCCTCTAAAATTTAGAAATTAGCCTTTTCGAATTCTAGGGCACAATCGTTACAATTTCGCATGAATAACCAACGAAAGAATTATGCCATAATCGTTGCATCTTTTGTTTTTCGCAAGCCGATATCAGTTGTTATTCGTTATATATATTGTCTTATGTACGCCGATTGACAAAAATTTTCAGGCTAAAAAACTCCCAAAGTTTCTTAGCCTCAATCGTTGTTTGTTTCCATGTGAATAAACCGACTGGTTTGAGGCAGAAATTAATCGTTGAATGTTCATAAACATGTTCACCGTTTATTGTTTCCTTTCTCAATCGTTTTATGTTGTTGGTTTTTTTAGCCGATTAATGTAGTAGACAAATCTTGATTTTCCTGTGACTCCATAATCGTTGTTTGTAAACACTTAATAAAGCCGATTGATATAAATACGAATATATAATCGGTTTATATTTTCACAAATGTCCAACGTTTTGTTTCCTTGGGTTTATAATCGGTTTATCTTTGATGTTATGTGAGCCGATTGTTGTCTGTGTAACTGTTAATTTCTTTCTTGTTTTGTGTTGTAGGGAAAACATGAAATCAAACACACCACAGGCTAAGGGTAAAGAGGTTGTCAAGAAGAAGAGACAGGATCCTGTTGCAGATCCTTCCGCCACACAAGTTAGATTGCCTCCCCGTCGAGAGGGTGGTACACCTTTGAGTACTGCCAGTCGCAAAAATACTGCTGCTAGACAGCTTGATGTCGATCAACCTATCTCCGATTCAACAGCAACAACAGTTGAAGAACCTCCAACTGATGCAGGTGAAGAGACACAAGATGAAGGGCCAACTGTTCAAGGTGAAGAGACACAAGAAGAAGGGACAACTGTTCAA
>JAJJMA010188449.1:0-15168 GCA_023529015.1 Papaver nudicaule | reverse complement strand
CAACTGTTCAAGGTGAAGAGACACAAGAAGAAGGGACAACTGTTCAACAACCAGCGGGTGAAGAATTGACTGTCGTGGAGGCAGCTGAACAACCTGAACAACCAGCACAACAACCACAGGGGGCTGAAGAAAAGAAGGCTAAGAAACAAATGAGGAGTTACATGCCAACCGAAGAGCAGATGTTTCCCGACGACGAGCTAGGTGCATCTTTGGATGATATGGATGTCTTATGGGGCTATGTGGGTAGTTGGGCCAATATCGTCTACAGAACCATCGTAAGTATCTCATTTAGTTCTATTTTCCTTCGTTTATTCATCCAACATAACTTCATTTCATGTAACAAAACATATCAACATTTTGTAGGACCACGAGGATGCAATACGTCTTCTCAAACACCAATCAGAGGCGGGAAAGATGGATATGTGGCCCTTGTAAAGGGTAGGTGAACGCCCTGAGGATCCTGAAGCTTTGGAGGCGTGGTTAGCTAGCGGTGAAGCCCCTCAAGTGGTAGAGATCGTCAAGAACTCGGGGTTGTATCCTGCCATTGCCAGTACTTCCACAGTTGGATATGACAAACCACTTGTTTCTGCCTTCATGGAGAGGTATTATGGGGAGACAGATTCTATGCACTTCCATTTTGGCGAGATGACCATCACTCCGGATGATGCTCATGAGATTACAGGTCTAAGTATTGAAGGCAAATCAGTTAGGAGCATCGGCTTTACCAAGGACATGGACTTCCTCAAGGACGTGGACGGCGCCCCCACCGACTCCGCATTCGACAAGGACCTTCATTGGGATCTTATCTATGCTTTTACCGAAGCCAAATTGGGTTGGAACAAGGCGAAAACCAATACAGAGATGTGGTCTGGAAAACAAAGGTCGAAGACATTCCAATTGAAATCTCTGAGGGACCAATTCATGGGGACTCTGCGGCTACATGAGGAGAGCAAGTTGGCTCCCGAGCGGGTCACTGCGACAGCCACTGCGTACATTCTCTACATCTTGGGAAGTGTCATATTCCCCGACACATCTGGTTCTCGGGTGAATGCCACCTATGTGCAGTTTTTGGCTGACTTGGATAGGTTGAATGAGATCTCATGGGGCACTGCTTGTCTTGCATTCTTGTTGAATGAGATGAGAAAGGCTTCTAGGGCGAAGAAGGATCAAATTGGGGGCAGTATGCCTTTACTTCAGGTAATCCATGTACCTTCATTTGTCGTTATCCAAAGATTATAGTATACTTAGTATCTTATACTCCCATGCTTCACTTGTAGGCGTTCATATATTGCCACTTCCCAAAGTTTGCCGAAAGGGCGCTGCCGAACCCCGATTGGAAAGAGGAACACTATCTAGGGAGTAAATATATGTACAATGGGAAGCCCTCGGGACAAAAACGAACTTTGATTGAGATTAGGACTCGATTGGACAACTTGCCCGTCGAGAAAGTTGTCTTCGATCCTTACATTAAAAGGAGGGAAGAAGGATCAAGTGTTCGTAGCCGCATACAAAGTTACTTTGGACCTCTGTTTCACCCCACCGGATATGTTTTCTACAATCCGACAAGAGTGGCTCGTCAATGTGGTGGTGTACAATACGAACCAATCGAACAAGCGCTCGGATTGGGTGACTTGGATAGGGAGGAAAGTCAGGCCTATGAGGGTTCAATTGTAATTGTGCACACACCTCCTTGTTCATCCACTGATTGAGACAACAGATCTGAGCATTTGGTCCGCCTTGATGCTCCTATCTCTCCGAACGATTGGATCGACTCTGATTATATGGAGTGGTTGAAGAGGACTTCCCATCCTCATGTCATACGCCCTGATAATAGAAAGTTGATTGCTGATCCAAAAGAAGTCGTCGATGTATATGTAAGTATTCGCTTGTGTCCTATTAACTTTAATCATTATATATATGTACTTAGTGTATGTTGTATGATTGAAAACAGAGACCTCGAGTCGGCAAAATGATCAACGAGTTCGAGACAGTGCTTGTGAAAGGTGGTATAGATAAGAGGAGTGAGAGGATCTTGAAGAAAGCTCTAGACCAATTGTTGAACCTGGAGAATAAAAGACGAGGAGATCTTTTTGGACAATCTCAAGAACCACCACCGGAGAGGGCAAAGAGCAAGACAAGGAGGGATGAAGCCACAACAAGCGCTGCACATGAGGATGCACAAGAACCACGGCCTAAACGAGGTCGTGGTGGTGGAAGAGGTCGTGGTGGTGGTGAGGCTACACAAGACGCACCACCAGCTAAAAAGACTCGAGGTGCTAGTACCAGTGCTCGTGGAGGTCGCGGTGGTGGAAGAGGTCGTGGTCGTGGTCGTGGTTAAACTCATAATAGTTTGAAAACACTTGTTTGAATTTGGTTATGTCGACTTAAAACTTGTTTTAACTTTGGTTGTGTCGAATTTAAACTTCTTTGGTATGTTTGTGTAGGATGCTAACTTTGGTTGCTAGTTTATGTGAATGAATGTGGGTTGTGTACTTAGATTTCTGTCAGTTTATATGGATTAATCGGTTTACGTTTGTGTATATGTCGAACGATTGTCTGGCAATTTTACTCCAAAAATTGTCAGAATATACAATCGTTCTATAATATTGCTTTCCAAAAACGATTATCGACTTCCAGAAAGATTCATATTTTCAAATCGTTAGATGATGGTTTCAAGATACACCGATTAAGACTGCTCAAGTATTTGAATCTCCTGTGTACACATAATCGTCCTTTATGTTCACTAATTTACACCGATTATTTTTAAACTATCGGCCAATAAATGTGCATAGATACACCGATTGATTTGGTTAAATTTCTGGGCAGAGTAACAACAATCGGCTTACTTTGGTAATAATATGAAACGATTGTTCGAGAACCCAAGAATAATCGGCTTAAGTTTTCATATATATAGACCGATTTTGCGTTGTTCAGATTCAAGATTTTTGGTTAAAAAAACTTGTTTTGATAATTTTTAATCTTGTTTTGATATGAGAGTTAAGACTAATTAATCTTGTTTAGACTCTAATCATGTAATTAGCAACTAATTGAGAAAGGGTAAAACAGTCATCTTTTATAAGGGGTTTTCCGATTTTGCTATATAACAACCGCCGGAATTATTTTTTCATGGGACCAAATACTCCCAAATGGGGCCAAATTTAGGCAGGTAAATTTATCTTGGTCATGTTTAAACCCACAAAGAGTTGTATGTCTTTGTCCATGTATCTAAACTTCACGTAAGGACAATTGCACAATTGGCTCAGTGGCTGACTTCTTGTATACAAGATATGACCTCCATCATCAACGGGTTTAACTTAGGTCAAAGAATTTGATTTTCGAAGTACCTGGCATTTGAACGATTTTCCTGAAACTAGTATTTTCCATTTAACCATGACTTTTACCTCTAGCGTCTATGAGTTTTGATGAAGAAAATAGATGCACATATTGCACTAGCCCACCAATGAAGTGGGTGATAAAATGTATCACTAAATGACCAAAAAGTAATTTGGATACACACAATTTTCATGGTTAATTCGGGGGCGAGCTGATTCTCAATGGGGGCGAGGATGAGTCAGCAATGAGTATGGGTATCCCATTCAGTTATAAGGGGGTGTCTAATTAGGGTTGATTAACATAACTAATATCACTTACCTAACCTAAACCCATCACCACCACTCCTATCTAATCTCTAACTTCCATTTCTCTACCTTCACTTTTCTTATTCTTCTTCTTTTCTTCACCTAAAAACAGAAACACCGCCACTGCCATCGCCACCACCACCACCCCTGTAACTGAAATCCCTTTTTTCTTCTCAACTCTATTTTATTCTGTTTTTCTTCTTCTTCTTCTTCGTCTGAATCAAGGTGAATCGAAACCACCACCATCACCGCTCCTCTCGAGTTTTACCTCCATTATTTATGTGTCTGCAACTGGAAAAAAAGAGGGAGTCAGAAAAAAGAAACCACCACCACCATTAAAACCACCACCATTAAAAAAGAAACCTCTCGAGTTTTACCTCCATTGTTTTCTAGTTTCCCAGAACAGGATGCAACAAATTCAAGCTAGGTTATCATTGTTTTTTTTTTCTTCGACTGATCCAATATCTCTTCTTTTCTTCTTCCGTCGACCTCCAATCGTAACCAATTTCGATTACAATTCATACCACCATATTAATTTAAGTTCATTCGATTGAGTTTTCAGTCAATTTCTCCCTTATGATTCTTCTTCTTCCTTCCAGAGATCACAGAGCATGAACAATCGTCATGCTATTTTGGTTAACCATGACGATTGATTCATAAAAGTCAAGAAATCAATTATTCTGCTACTGTTAATGGAGGTAAATATTGGGGTTTCTTTTTAGGTACAATTAGGTTTTTCAATAGAGGTAAAAATTGTGGTTTCTTTTTTGGATTTTCAACAATTGGGTTTTTCAATAGTTAGATCGCTTATTATTTTATGCATAATTATACTGCCAATGATGTTTATAAGTTGATTTTAGAACTTGGGTATAGTTTAGAATGGGTGTTCAGAGGTTCCATTGTGTTCTTATCTGTTGAAGATGGTGACGGTTGTTTCGATAGGAAGTTGCTTGTGAAAATGTCACAGAGATAGTATTACCAGTTATAGGTATGATAATATGGTGTTGAAAAAGAAGGATCTTTTTGTTGTATGATAATATGGTGTTGAAAAAGAAGGATCTTTTTGTTGTTGTTTGAGGTGCTAAAATTTTTGTTTACTGTACTGTGTAAATGTCAAGTTGCTAAAGGCCAGCCGCTGCTGCATACAGGCTACAGCAGTGGGTGCACGTTGGTGATCAGAATTTCATATGCAATTGAAGAATCTGTTGTCATAACAAGGTATGATAATTGTGTTTTGGAATTACTCTCTTTCTAGTTTCCATTTGGCTGTTTTCTCTTTATAGTTACTTGTGTTGCTGCTAGCTTGAAATGTGATGGGAAATGCTAATTATCCCTTTAATGTCAATACCAAGATAAAAGTAAAGCATATAAATAACCAAGCACTCTTTAGTCGAGTCCTTAAGACTAGATGTATTAAAGGAATTGCAGAAGACTAGAAGGTTTTACCCCAGAAACAATGAAAAAACACGCTTCTTTTAGTAGTCATTGTTCTAGTGGTGACATTGGTATATGAAAACTGAAATGAAATGACTTGAAATTGAGTTTTATCAAGCTGCAAGAATTGATCTCTCCCTGGGCAACAGACTGATCTACTATACCAGATTACTCATTACATTTGTGTTGTATTTCTATAGGTGGTGATGCCCACAGTTGAAGCAGATGTTGCATTCGGTCTTGGCAAATTTAATCTTATTCCTTCCACAAAAACATTGGTGATGTACACACTGCTAGGCTCGCCTACCAGACAGTGTCGTCATGCTTGATAGTTAACAACCATGACGATTTTTGTATATTCGTCAAGGTATATGTGGAACAATGACGATTTTTGTATGTTCGTCACGGTTGTATTTTGATGAATGACGATTTTCGTATATTCGTCATAGTTGTGTTTTGAATCATAACGATTTTTGTATATTCGTAATGGTTGTCGTGTAACATTGTCGTGACGATTTTTTCTCAAAACCATAACGACTAATATCATTTTGGGGCAGAGAGCGTTTTTTTTTACTAAAAAATCGTCATGGTTTGGAGCAAATCCATTACGACTTGAAAATCGTCAAGATATTATTACATAGTGTGACGATTTAACTTGTTCTTTTTGGAGAGGGTGATTTTCTCAAAGACAAATCGTCAAGATTTTGTTACATAGTGCGACGATTTAACTTGTTTTTTGGGCCGAGGAGTGATTTTTCTCAAAGCTAAATCGTCAAGATTTTGTTACATAGTGTGACGATTGTTGCTTACTCGTCATGGTTGTATGTTAAACTATGACGATTTTTCTATTCATCGTCATGCTTATAAGTTGAATCATGACGATTTTTCATCACGAAGGTGGTGGTGGTGGTGGTGGTGGTGGTGGTGGTGGTGAAATTGGAGGTGGTGGTGGTGATAATAAAGGTGATGGTGGTGAGCGTAATTAGAATTTGAAATGGTGAAAATGAAGGTGGTGGTGGTGGCGGCGGTGGTGGAATTGGAGGAGGTGGTGGTGCTAATGGCCAACTATCTAATCCCAATATAATTGGGTAATTAATAATATAACATTTTTGATTATTTATAAATTAACTTTCTAATCCTAATCATTACCTCTAATCCTAATTATGGTGGATATGGGGTTATGTGATTACCAAGTGAACATCCCTATTTTATCATTTAGTGTTGACTCACCCTCGTCCCCATTGAGAATCAGCTCGCCCCCGAATTAGCCAGGATAATTTTCATAGTCATACATAAAAAATTGGAGTATGCAATAATGCGTCAAACTGATTAATGGCCGAGAAATGTATGCAGAAGTTTTAAATGTTAGCCATCATCAGGCAACCAATTACCACAAACCCAATGCTCGCACATGTAAGATTTGATTAAGCTACAAAAGTTAGATCAAATCTTCCAATTGAAATCAATGGTGATAAGTAAACCCTAACTTTGATGGGCAGTTTATAAGTAGCATCGTTTTCTCTTCATGGCCGTCTGTGCAGAGAAGAAGTAAGAAACAAAGAAAGCAAACCCTAAAAAGAAAAACAACAGCGGCAGTTTCCAGATCTATCTATTGTCTTCAACAAAACAAATTGTTATTAGCGTTATAATTTTTCCTCTCCGGATGTAAATTTACAGTATCTACATCCTCTTGGAGTCTAATCAAGCACTCCTCTTTGGCTTCTTTTTCATTCAATAGCTTCTTATTTTGATCCGATGCGATGCGAGTTCAATCTACTCGACTATTTCTTCCTTACTTTGTATTTTGTTACCTTTAATTTTCTTTGTGAACCAATTACCAGAAAATAAAAAATAATTTAAATAGTTTTTTTTTTTTTTTTTTTTTTTTGGTTTTTTTCATTCATGAAAATATCTATGTATGATGTAATCCGGATGTATCACAGTTTCAATATAATTCACTGGTTTGATATAAAACTCGGAGATTCATTTCCTCACTGATTGAATGTTACATCTAACCCTTGACGACTAGACTAGAAGGGACTGATGAAGCACAGATCTTGCAAACTGTCATATTACTAACCAAGCAAACCCAAATACAGGCAAACAAACAAATAAGAGCATACCTAGTGCCACAACTTAATTTTTCAATCTTTTAGCTACAGAAAATGAGGTCTTCATTGATATTTTTGGTTTTGGCAAACTAAATGTCTTTGAGTTTAATGCGGAAAATAGATGCACACTTTTCCGATGAACAAACTGTTTGATGTACAATAAGTCAATTACCAATGACGAGATGAATTAACTTAAGTGAAAATGCATCAACCATTTACTAGGCTCGTCAATGAATAGACGAAATCCGACATCCGTCAAGTCAGTACGAATTTTAGGATGTTGTCCGGATTTCCGGTAAAAATAGCTAATACAAATACTGAATGACCATATCCACTTCGTTACGTACCGTTGACAGACCAACCAATTGCCAATACAAAGCTCAAGCACTAGAAAATAATTAGCATCTAATTCAGTTTTCATTTAGGAGCCACGAGAAAGAAAAAAAAAATGTAAGAATATCTAAGTTTAACAATGTCAATGGATCCGTCCCGTTATCTGATTAGAGAGCAATTTTTTGTGAGATGAAATTTTGTTAGTTAGGATAGAGTTTCAGTATGTGATGAGAAACTCCGATGGGATGGGCAAATATTTCATTTGATCATTTTCCACTCACACTGGAGTGGACAAACACCAAGTTTCTATAGGAAAAGGCTAAAAAAATCTCATAATCTCCATTAAATTTCATCTAATGCCAGTTAAATTTCGTTTAATTGTATTAAAATCTGAAGAAAAATGGCTTCCCTCAAGCGGCAATGAGTTTTGATGAAGAAAATAGATGCACGTATAGCACTAGTTCACCAATGAATTGAGTGATAAAATGTCAACCCCAGATGACCAGACAGTAATTTGGATACACAATTTTCATCAGTGGATCTGGACAGACAGAAAAAAAAACTAACCCAAAACTAATCCCCCCTAATGTGTCTGTGTCCCTATAGATTAGTTTAGGGTTAGTGGTGGATTAGCAGGGGGATCCATTGGTATGTGACACATTAGTTTAGGTTTAGTTTTTGTTTAGTTTTTTTTTTCTGTCCGTCTAACATTTTCCAATTTTCATAGTCATACATAAAAAAAAATTGTATGCAATTAATAATGCGTCAAACTGATTAATGGCCAAGAAATGCAATGTATGCAGCAGTTTTAAACGCTAGCCATCATCAGGCAGCCTATACAAACCCAATGCTCGTACCATATCCAAGTTTACACCCTGATATCGAGTATGGTCAGGCATTGAATAAGCTACAAACGTTAGATCAAATCTTACAATTGAGATCAATGGTGATAAGTAAACCCTAACTTAAAGGGGCAGCTTATAAGTAGCATCGTTTTCTCTTCATGGCATCCAAACAAAATGTGCCTCCATTCGTCTGTATAGAGAAGTAGGAGACAAAGAAAGCAAACCCTAAGAAGAAAACCAACAGCGGCGGTTTCATCATCTATCTATCTTTCAACAAAATCATGGCAGAAGAAAGTGGAGGTTCAAAGCATCACCAACAATAAAATGTTATTAACGTTATGATTTTTCCTCTCAAATTGTAAATCTATACTTTTTTTTCAATATCTGTAACTTCGATCCCTACTTCCCCTATCACATTCACATACAAGTGTATCGTTTATCCTTGTTCTGCATTTAGGTTTTATTTTAAAGAACAACTGACTGAATATACTAGTTTACTCTCTCTCACTATTTCTTCATCACTTTGTATTTTGTTACATTTAATTTTCTTGTGAATCAATTACCAGCAAAATAAATAAATTATTAAGTGGCCAGCTTTCCTTTCTTTTTTTTCATTCATAAAAATATCTCATGGTTGGTGTAATCTGGATGGATCCGAGTTTCATTGATTTTTTTCTTTTTCTTTTTTAATTTTGGTAAAATAAGTGCCTTGATGAAAATAGATGCACATTTTTCAGTGAAGCCCTCAATGGGTGAAATTCATGAGAAAATGTTGTCTCCGGGATTTGAGTTGGTAAATTCAAAGGATAAATGTTGAGTGAAAGTTCAGTTTTGTTATTGAAGCATCTATATGTTTGTCAACTATGTGATGCAAAATTTCCCGAGTGAAAGTTCAGTTTTGCCCAACTCCAAGAGCTTATATGTGCGTGTTGCTTAAAAATTCAACCATAAGCCATATTCATATCTACAATTTGCAATTTATAGACAGCTATTGAAATGTCATCTGGTTGATTAAAGATTCATACTAGTAGCCAAGAAAAGCCAAAAATAGAGGCAAACAAACATAGATGAAATTGCATAGAGCTAAATACACACTATATTCCAGAGAACAGCAAAAACTAGAAATGCAAATGTTTTAAACAGGAACTGTCCTGCCATCCGAGGATGGTGGCATTGTTCCGTCATCTTCATTCTCACCTGACATCTCTTCCAATGATTTTCCGTTAGATTCTGGCACCAAAAATGTCATCAAAGCTCCCGCAAAATTGATACACCCAAGCATGATCAGTGAGTTCTTAACACCAATACCAGGAGGATATCCTGCATCAGTCTTGGTTCTGTCTTGGCTCTGAGCAGCATACAAGAACCCAAACGCACCCACAATTGCACCAGCTTTTCCAGCAGCTGCAGAAATACCGTGGCATGTCGAGCGCAACCGTGCTGGAAAGATCTCAGCCGGCACGACGAAGGTAGTACTATTAGGGCCAAAGTTTGCGAAGAAGAATGTCAATGCGTACATGATGATAAACCCGATTCTATTCTCCTTCAATGTCCAGTGATTGTAAGGAAAAGCTAGTCCGAACATGAACACCGTCATGAACAAGAATCCCATCAATTGGATTTTAAACCTTCCAATTCGGTCGATGAATGCCACGGTGAACCAGTAACCAGGAACAGTACTGCAAAGCGCAATAAGTGTCTGAGCTCTGGCAATCTTGTAAACTTCTTCGATCGCGTTCATGGATGCCGCTGGTGGAATCCATCCTACTGCACTAAAGATATCCTTTTGGAACAGATTTTGGCTGTAAAAGGCTATGTCAAGTAAAAACCAAGTACTAGTGGTACCAAGCAAATGAAGCCCGTGACGGTGAAGAAACTTTTTAGAGAACAGCCCGAACGAATTCCGTTCTTCTGCTGTTATTTGCTCTGCCTTCTCCTGTTCTTCTTGGATTTCAACTTGCAAAACTTTAGACATGTCAGCCGCAGCTTGTTTGGCATTCTTGGCTACAAGGGCAGTGTAACGAGCAGTTTCAGGCATCTTCATACGCCAATAATATGTCATGGCAGCGGGAACTGCACCGAACATCAATATGATTCTCCAGACATAATCGGCTTGTGGCACCGTTGAAGCAGCTCCAACTGTGGCAAAATCAGGAGATTTAAACCTGGCCTGAAAAGCAGAAGAAATGATAATTGCCACCATTCCACCGGCTAAAATTCCAAAACCTTGCATAGCGAAAACAGCAGCAATGAAAGCTCCACGGGTTTTCTTGTTAGCATACTCGGACATAATGGTAGCCGAAAGCGGGTAATCACCACCAATGCCAAAACCAAGCCAAAACCGGCAGAAGCATAGAGTGGCAATAACCAAACGTGGTTCATGACCGAAAGATAAACCGGAACAAATCGAAAAGATGACCATGATCATTAGAGTCATACCATAGACTCTTTTACGACCCATCTTATCACCAAGCCAACCGAAAAACAGCTGACCAACTAGTGTACCTACAAGCGCAACACCATTAACAGCCGCAGCTACATTTGGTGGTAGAGAACCTGGTTTGTCACCGTGCGTGTAGTAAATTCGGCCGAGCAATTTGGTGACGAGCGATATGCAGAAAAGATCATAAGCATCTGTGAAGAAACCCATACCAGCAATTACAATTGCTGTGAAATGGTACAATTGTGTTTTGGCTATGTCAAGTGCATTTAGCACTTCCAGATGATTTTTCGCCATTCCTGCCGTAAACCCTGTCAACACTTGTTCGTTTCCAACTTCAATTTTCCTGCAAAATTTGAAACTGAAGTTTGATCAGACACATGAAAATTGAATCAGTAACTGAGTTTGTGAGTATGTCAATGAACTTGCTAAATGTAAAATGACAGTACAGTCCCTACCAAAAATGAAAAACTAAAAATACTTGGCCAAACAACAATAAGAACAAGAGACAGATCTTTAGGCATCAAAAAGGGATCAAGATCCATGAAAACCATTCAAATGAACCAATTTTTTTTCTCAATAATAGTGTTGAGAAAGTGATATTAACAAAGAATTAGTAAGTGATTAAGGTCCTTAATAATTCAATCTTATCATCACAAACATGCATGAGATTAGAAATTTGACAAATAAATGAAATGTAAAAAAAAAAAAAACCTACTGATTTTACCTTCAAAAGTTGATGATCACTTTGAGAATCCTACCAGTGATTTCTTCTTCTTCTTGAATTGGTTTTTGGGTTTGTGTGTGAGTGAGTGAGTGAGAAATGAAAGGGTTGGAGTGTGGGGAATTTATAGTTTAAGAATGCTGCTGCATGGGGAAACTCTTTAGTCCACATCCACACATAATACAACCAGCTAATGCTAATTAAGTGTTAAAATGATGCTAATTTAGTATTAAAATTAGGATCTTCACTGAGAATATGCTCTTTCATTTCAATCTCTTAGCACAAAAAAACACAGCTAATAACACCAGTCAACACCTTAGAAGCCGCTCCAGCCAATTTTTTCTCCTGGTTTCCCACCATTATTGTAGTTGTAGATGGATGGATACACAAAAATATTCGTGAGAGCTAGGAAACTAGATGGTTCTAGCTGTAGGCTTTAGAATATTATTCCATGAGAATCTAAAAACCTGTCATCATTTTGATTTTCCCATCTTCACATTTCAACCCATGGAAACAAAAAATAGTTTAAACGTGGTATGATGCTTCCATCATCCGTTGCTGAATTCATGTGCATTTTAAAATGAAAAATAGGTCCTCTTCCGTTCTAATACACCAAAATAGTCAATACCTACCGTGGTCCCGAGCTGTCAATTACACGAGAAGGGCATGCAAGATGGATCAAAAGGATCTAGCTGGGCCACCGCACAAGACGACATATCGTGACCTGTTTATTGAAGTTTATGGACCTAACTCACTTTGAAAATCAGACTTACAAGGTCAGGTTGTCCAAAGCTTAGGCTGTTATCTATGGAGAGAAAAGAGGGAATGATGTGACTGAAAACCGTCGTCTATTCCCTCCTCTCTCTCCTCTTCCCTCACCCACGCTGTGAATCCGCAGTTGAACTTGGAGGAAAGCGATATACTTTATATCGCTTAAATAGGGAAAGCGATATATTTTATATCGCTCAAATTTTACTTTTTAATTAAAAAATAATAAAACAAAAGTTGGAGGATCTACATGTCTATTAAATAATAAACATAAAGCGAGAGATTTTATATCGCTTTTTAACTTTTTTGAATTTTTAAAATAATAAAACATAATTTGTGGGTCCCTTTTCTATTAAAAAATATTAAAAAATTAATAAAATAGATTTTGTGGACCCATTTTTTTAAACAAATCATAAAATAAAGATTTGGGCGATATAGTTTATATCGCTCCAATGTTTTAGTCCATAGCAAACAGACGGGTGGGGGAGACACTATGGGGTTACTGTTTACTTTATTTTTCCTCCCTCCATAGATAACAACCTTATTAATTGCAAGTGTAGGTCTTAAGTTGTCCATACAATGTGGGAATAATCTAAACATTGTCTACATGCATTCGGTGCGTATAACCTAATTTATTTTTTTTATTTTTTTTTTGAAAAGTTATACTACCTCCGTCCAACTAGCTCAATTTATATGGGACGGAGGGAGTATTAAAGGTTGGACCGAAGCCCAACTACATACAACCCAAATTAGCAGAATATTTTGGTAGATTTTTAAAATCAAAAGACTAATTATCGGCTGACATCAATATCATCGCCTAACCTCATATGCTCGTATTTGCCTTAAAAGAGTCCCATGTTACGTCCAAGGCAATTCAAGGACGGACAAGGGTCTAGTGGGGACAGCAGTCCCCACTTGCTTTTTGAAATTATACATATAGGTCTGGTAATTGGGTAATTCTAGCAAATAGGGAGGACAAATTCGGAAAATATTGGAAAAATAGGTAATAAAAGATCTGATTTTGTGGATTAAAGGGTAATCGATTAAAACCTCCTCAACAGTTAAACTCTTCGATAACATATCTAATGTATTTTCTTTCTACAAATTCATATTGTATTTCGGTTCTAAATTCGTATTTTAATGTGTTTGGAACTCAAAAGTATACATTTTATGAATGGTAAAAAAAAATCGCAATCTTTGACCGCTTATCCGAATTAAGATCATTCTTTCAATACAAAAATGTCCCCCTGAATAAAAGTTCTGGCTCCGTCCCGAGGCAATTAGTCCTCCGAATAGCAAAAAGAAGACATGCTCCATATCTTCATCTACCTATAATATTCACCTCACCTTCTGTTCCATTCACACATATGCAGGGACGGAACTAGGGGGGGTGGCTATAGCCCCCCCCCCCACCCCCCAAACGGCAAGAGAAAAGAAACTTAAAAAACCCTACTAGGAAGACCTAATTTCTTTAAAAAAAAAAATAGCCACCCTAATTTTAAAAATAGCCCTTTGATTGAATATCCAGTCATCCCAAATGTTGAAACAACCCAAAAATTTAGTCCATTTGAAACTTTGTGTCAATTCTACTTTCTAATCTTCCTTCTGTTTGGCTATTCCTGACTTCCCAAACATGAATTGGATTTAGAAATTTAACTTATGATAACATTGACGACATTCTTCCAAGGCTACCCATAAAGAAATCTCAAGATTTAGGTGTGAATGCAAACACTAGAATAACTTTATGTATCATCAACGCAAAAATCATCAAAAAATTTCGGGCGGCCTTTGGCCGCCATTTTATTTGCCTCACTAATATCACCACTTTGTAAAAAAATAGCCCCCCAAACATAAAATCCTGGTTCCGTCGCTGTAAATATGGCTTTTTACGTCTCCAGGGAACACCCACATTACATTGGATTTCGAGTCCAATCACATTTCCAATTTTTTTTTAGTTGAACTGCCGTGATTACACTAATCTAACTTATCTTGTTGGCGAAAACCCGCATGATCATTGAATTTAATCAAGGTAAAAGTTATTGTCTGGCTTGAACTCTCCGTCTTCTCCTCCTTGCTCCAGCCACGCCATTCTCATCAGATAACATGGGAAATGACACGCGCCATGCAAACAAACATGGTGTCGGCATTGGCCTTGCATTTGTCTTTCAATTCTTGTTTTTTAATGAATCGGCTTCAAATTTGTCCGCAAAAAATCAAAATATAAACCACCAATTATTTATCAAATAATAATAAGAAAATAAACGTTGACTGAATATACACGTAATTGATTAAGACTAATGAGAATTTATTGGAGAGTTATTTAAACAATTTTGTGTAAGTCGAATAGGTAGACAATTATGTTGATTTTGGTTTTAATTTTTTTCTTGTCTTTGTTTTCGATTCCTTCTCAGAGGGAGGCTGTATTTAGGTACGGCAGTAGGTAATTGGTCGTATGTTGACAACTACTCAATGCTTACAAATGATAGAAAATTTCTTTAAAAGTAAAATTTCTAAAGTTGTTGCTTTACATGTTGGTAAAGCAATGGAGAGCTATCTTAGTGACTATCAGTTTGGTGTCGGGGTTCCATGTGGTGGAGAGGCTATCCTTTATGTTGTTAACAGGCTTTTTGAGACAAAGAGTGACTCGACATCTATTTCGATGCTTGTTATTGATTTTTCTAATGCCTTTAATCTTTTCAGGAAATCTGCAATGATTCGAGAGGTTCGGAGACATTGTCCTTCTATTTCTAGGTGGGTTGAATTTTGCTACGCGAATCCTGCTAAGCTTTATTATATGGACAATACTCTTTCGTCAGCTCAAATAGTACAACAGGGTGATCCTCTTGGTCCTATGTTATTTGCCTTAACTCTGCAC
>JAJJMA010188432.1:0-31477 GCA_023529015.1 Papaver nudicaule | reverse complement strand
TATTGCTTGTCTATGTGATTTTCATCTGTGTGTGGTTCTTTGTTATCTTTTCTTATCCTAGATCATAAGGTTCATGGAGCAATCCGAGAGATCAAGTGTTTCTTTCTGGCTAGTTTGTTTCCGCAAGTTTAACTAGCATGTAGATAGCTCTGAACCGAGACGATTGGCTTATTCAAAGGGCCGATTGTCCCAACACCAATCCTCTCCTTCTCGCCAACCCACTCTTCCATTTCTCCCTCTCAAGTTCCTTATCTTGTTAGAGTAGCCCAGAATGACTCATCACAAGTAAAGGCGATCGCAGCCATCATTCAAGCATACAAGTTGAAGGAATTATCTATCATTCATGATGATACCCAATTGGGTGATGCTCTGGTTCCATCCCTTACCGTTGCTCTTTTTGATGTTGGTGCTCATGTATGCAATAAAACTATCGTACCGAGCGTGGCAAATACGACGATAATCAACAATACCTTGCTTAAGTTAAGAAGCATGAAATCCAAGGTCTTCATTGTTCATATGTCACCCTCTTTTGGTGCCTCTTTCTTTGTTAATGTTAACAAGAAAGGAATGATGAATAGTGGGTATGTGTGGATTATCACGACAGCCATTGCCGATGGTATGTCCTATATGAAGCCTGCTGTTTTACGTTCCATGAGTGGTGTTATCGGTGTTAAGACTGACGTACCGAAATCTAAGTCCCTTAAAAAGTTTAATGTCCAGTTCCAAAAGCGTTTTGATAATCCAAAATTATATAGATCACAACCAGACATAAATGCACTGTGGGCATATGATGCAATATTTCTGATAGCAATGGTAGCTAACAAAGTTCAGCCGCATTTTGACCATCAAATCTCTTTATCACCACCGGCAAATAAGGGAATCGAGATGTGACTGATTTTTTTGACAATAGTGTCTCTCCTATGGGTTCGAAATTCTTACAAACAATTCAAGCGACGAAATTTGTGGGGATCAGTGGTAAGATCCAGTTTAAAGATGGGCAGCTAAGGTCTAATACTTACAGAATCATTAATGTGATTAGCAAAACAGATTGAACGATTGGTTATTGGACATTGGGGGTTGGCTTGTCGAAAAGCCTAGGCCAAAAAAACATGCAAAAAAACTATTCAACAGAGGATTATGACCTTGCTAGTGTTACATGGCCTGGAGGGTCCAAAGTAACTCCAAAAGCTATGACCCTTACTATTGGAGTCCCTGTTAAAACTGGATTTATTGAATTCATGAATGTATACAGGGATAATAACACTAACTCATGGAACGTGAGTGGCTTTTCAAGAGATGTATTTGAAAACGTGATGCAGGGATTGCCATATGTACACGAATACGTCCCATTTGAGATAGATGGAATTTCAGCAGGAGACTACAATAATCTAACCTACTGTGTCTATACGAAGGTGAACATTCAGTTCTCTATTTTTGTTAGGGAGACTCCATATTTATCCATTTACCATACGTTCTTTTAACCAGAATTTTCAGTTGTTTTGACTAGCTTTGGTTTTGTTTATGGATAAATGGTGTGAAAACATGCATCAATTTGATGCTGTCGTGGGAGATGTGACGATTATTGCTAATAGATCAAGATATGTGGAGTTTAGTCAGCCATATTCAGATTCTGGAGTTCGCATGATTATAAAAAGAAGCGATGAGAATCTCACCAGTAGTCCCTGGTGGTTTCTAGGGCCTTGGGCAAAGGATCTTTGGTTTACAACCATCGCACTCTTCCTGTCGACTGGGTTTGCTGTTTGGACTTTTGAGAGAGGGAAAAACCCTGAATTCCAAGGACCATTATCACAACAGTTGGGGAAATATCTCTCATTTAGCTTTTCAATTTCGGTTTTTGCACATAGTAAGTACAAGCACATGTGTATTTAAATTGTCAATAGCGTTTTAGTTTCTCGCAATAACTGTTTGTTTTTATCATGCACATTATCTGACTGTATTTGAGTAGTTTGTTTTCGTTTTATACTCCCTTCGTCCCATATAAATTGAGCTAGTTCCATTTTCATTTTAGTCTGAAAAGAAAGACTCATGTGTGTTTCGTGTTTTCCAGAGGAAAAACTTGAAAGCAACTACTCTAGATTCATTGTGAGCCTGTGGAGCTTCGCGGTGTACATTCTAATGGGATGCTTTATTGCAAATCTAACTTCTATGTTAACGGTCAGCAAGCAACGCCAAATTGGTGCAGTAACTGGATTTGTTGGGTACCAAAGTGGATCATTTGTACCGGGACTCTTGAGAGATTTAGGATATCCCCCCTCAAAGCACATTGAACTCTCTACGATGGAGGAGTACGCCAATGCTCTGAGAAACGGAAGAGTTGCTGCAATCTACGATGAAATACCTTATATTAAGGTTTTCCTGGCGCAGTACTGCAGTGATTTCACAGTTACTGGACCTACGTATCCAGCGGGCGGTTTCGGCTTTGTATGTCCTTCTCCCCTCTCTTGAACATTTAAGTAATTTAGTGCATCATAGTTCTTCACATGTATAGCTGACTCTAGATTCTAAAGGGAGCTTCGACAATAAAATCAATTTGCTTTGTGCCCAGGTGTTTCCACTAGACTCTCCACTGGTATCCTACGTTTCTCGAAGAGTTTTGGAGTTTGCAGAGGGAAATAAGACAAAAGAATTCGAAGAAAAATGGTTTGGTAGTCACACATGTTATTAGTGACAGTAACAGAAATGCACAACTGAGTTTTCTTACACTTTACTTACACTCTTTCCGTTCTACTGTTTATGTTTCTGTTTCTGTTATTTTCTGTTACTGTTATTCTACAGCTGTCAACAGTTGTCATTTACTTTGTCGGTGTTTCTCTTAGTTCACGTGTTTAGTTGAGAACCGACATTTACCTGCTGCTATATAAAAACAGCTACTCTGTACTCTCTCTTTGTGTAATGAAATCATTCTTCTTCTTCAATCTTATCATGGTATCAGAATCAGAACAGAGTTCTGAGGGTTTCGATCTTCATTGCTTCCATTAATTGCTTCAGAGAAGCTTTCTCCCTTATTTCTTCAGAAACTCTTCTCTTCTCATCATCTTTTTCTGTTCATCATTCATCTGTTTCTTTTCTCATCTTCTTCAGATCTAGTTTTTCAGATCTGACTTCTTGAATTTTCTTGATTTTCTTTTATGATTCAAGAATTTCCGAACTCATCTTCTTCAATGGAAAATCCAAATGCCAGTAATTTTGCTACACTTCCTCTTGGTCAGTTGACATCCATGGTACCTTTGAAGCTCAAAGAAGATAACTATCTTACCTGGAGAAAATTGATGATTCCAGTGATTCAGAGATACAGATTGATGAGATACTTAGATGGATCTCATCCTTGTCCAGTTCAATTTACTAGTAGAGCCAACACTAACAATGGAATCGAAAGTCCAGCCTACATTGAATGGATGGAGGATGATGCTACAATACGAATGTGGATCAACTCTACAATCTCTGAGAGTGTGATCTGCTACTTTGCTGGAGCTGAAACATCTCATCAACTTTGGTCTGGTATTGAAGAACGATTTTCAAGAGTTTCTTCTACTCATTCCATTCAGTTAAGAACAAGATTGATGAATCTCAAGAAAGGTACTACTTCAATTGCCTCTTTTACTTCAGAGATAAAGCAATTGGTTGATAAAATCACTGCATCTGGTAAAGTAGTATCTGATGATGAAATTGTAGCTATTACCTTACAAGGTTTAGGACCTGAATATAAGTCCTTTTGTTCTTCACTTAGAATGAGATATCCTCCTGTCAATAGTGTTGAACTACATAACCTACTTCTAGCTGAGGAAGTAACCATCACAAATGACTTTGTAAACTCACAAAATGACTCTATGAATAGAGCTTTCTTTGCTGGTAATAGAGGAAGAGGAAATGGAAGAGGTAATTCTTCAAATTTTCAGAGAGGTGGTAGGCATAATTTTACAGGAAGAGGTTTTAATGGATCTACTTACTATCATGGTTCTTCTTCTTCATCTGGAAGAGGATATCACTCACAACAAAATTCAGGCAGAGGCAATGGTTTACTTCATACTCCAACACACAACACTGGTTCTTTTTCATCATCAGTGCCAAGACCTACATATTTGTCCTCTGGTGATAGACCTACTTGTCAAATATGCCACAAATATGGACATGCTGCTGATGAATGCTGGAACAGAATCAACTTTTCTTATCAAGGAAGAGATCCACCAAGAAACCTACAAGCAATGCTTGATTCTGCTAATATTCTAGGAGAGAATCCATGTTACGTAGATTCTGGTGCTACTCATCATTTAACCTCTAATGCAACTAATATTGCATCTACTTCTGGTGGTCATTCTGGAGCTGATTCTATCACCACTGCAAATGGTGAAGGTATGAAAATTCTAAAATCTGGTTCTTCCATTATATCTGTGCCTACTCAAGATTTTAGGTTGAACCAAATACTTCATGTTCCTCTTGCTTCTCAAAATCTTATTTCTGTGCATAAGTTTACTAGAGATAATAAATGTTCTGTGACATTTACTTCAAATGATTTCACTGTTAAGGATTTGAAGTCAGAGAAGATACTTTTCCAAGGGCCCAGTGAGAATGGACTATATCCTTTGCATGCACACATTCAACCTCATTCTACACCAACATCATACTCTTGTTTGTCACCTTCATCAACTATCTGGCATAAAAGACTTGCTCACCCTTCTTTTCAGTCTATGTCAAGAATAAACAAGGTTTTACACCTTTCAGATGTACTAAATAAACCACTGTCCTGTGTTGAGTGTCAGTTAAGAACCAAGTGCAGAATGCAAGGATCAAACATATAGATGTTCGGTTTCACTTTATAAGAGACATTCTTGAAGAAGAAGACATTATACTTGTGAAGATCGATACCAAGGACAACCCAGCTGATATGTTGACTAAAGTTGTATCTGGAGTCAAGTTTCGACACTGCTCGAACTTGGTCCATGTTCTTCCTGTTTGGTGAGACCCTTGTGGGGTAAAGGTTCTTAGGGGCCTGGTGGAGGCTTTCTAGCAAGGCCTCATAAGTGAACTACAGTCGGTTTGATTCCTTACAGAAGGATACGTAGGCAGTCAGTGGTCAGCCATGTGTGATGCAATCGACGTTGGAAGACGGATGTGTTGTTTTAGCTATTTATCGTCTCATGCATGAATGCATGATCCGAGGTGGAGAATTGTAGGATTTAGGTCGGTCACAAGTTAGGAGTTTTATGGAAACTCAACTTGGTGAGTCGGTGGAATTCTAGATTATTCTATGAAATTTCATAATTGTTTACTTATGCCTAAACTAGGAAATTATATGTATGTCTAGAATGTTCTTTGTAGACAAGTATTAGGAAACCCTTTACTTGTAGGGTAAGTATGTAACCTATATAAATAGAGCCCTTGGGGGAACATGAAAGATATACCAGAAGCTCTTCTTCTCTCTTGGGTTTTATATATTCTCTTTGTGCGATAATATATAAAATCACTTATTCCTTCCCGAGGATTCAACCTCGTTAAATTCTGGTCTTCTTGATTGTGTGCGTTTGTGTTCTTGGCATATTAAGATTATCTTTGTAGTTGTTGGTTAAACGCTTCTGCGGGTTTTCGCACAACAATTGGTATCAGAGCTAGGGCTACAAGTGGTCGAGTAGTTATGGATGTCAAGACCCTTGGGTAAGGTGCCCAAGGTAGGAGGAGTTGGTGGTGCGGAACATTAACTCGGGTGGAGCAAGGCAGGCCGACATGGAGCTAAGTTCATTGGTGGAGTTAGACCTGATCCAATCTGACTCAGGTGGAACACGCTCTAAGGGCAGCCAAGGCTCAACAAGTTGACTGTAACTAAGCTCGACGGTAGTAGACGGACGATGATCGTGTATGGTAGATTGAGTTGGCATGCAGTACACCTGGAATGGTGCCAATCAATGTGGAGTTGTGGACATAAAGGAGCAAGGTGTACCTCAAGATGTTGCATAACGGTGACTGTACGACGATGGTTGGTGAGATGGCTCTGGATCTCGCCAAGGTGGAGATTGTTAGGGATTGGCTCGACCATAGCCATAAGGGATAGTCCCACATTGAATAAGCGGAGTTCAAGGTGGTGCCTAATAAGTCATAGAATCTCCCAACATAGTACCTAGGCCTTTTAAGATAAAAACCCCACACCTGACCTTGCCTAGGTGGTTAAGTGGGGACAATATCGGTACTATGTGGTCGGGCCCGAGTGGGTCCGACAGTCCGTTAGATCCTTCAACATCAACAAATGCACCTATATATGTACGGATTAGGTAACTGTATAATCTTCTAACAAGACTGCTAATGGCCAATTTATTTCTATAATTCAGAAATCCACCTCTACAACGGATCTCAGATTCTCTTTGAATCTTGTTGAACAAAAAAACCACCGTTAAAATCCATTCTATTCAGCCCATCAAGTCAAACCCACCGTCAAAACCCACTCTTGACGTGGCTTGACTTTTACTTCATTTTTTAATTTCAGGTTTTCTTCTTCTTTAGGCGTATATTCAGTTTTTTTTTTGTTCAACAATTCACACAAAATTCCCACAACCACCACTACCTAATCCATAATTTTGATACTGATGATGAATCGACGATGGAAAAATATGAATCGGGGTCTGAATTTCTTGAATCACGATTCTAGAGGAGTAGAGGGTTGCTGTTTTTGTAATAAATCAGTGGTTTTACAATATGAAAAACAGAGTTCTTTGGCTGCAAACAAACACTTTACATGCACTACAACTTAGATATACAACGGTAATGTAGGGGATTCGAAAAAACGGAAGCCCCTCAATCTTGGTCTCCACAAAGCCATTTGGCAACCCCTATTTAATTATTTTTCAAAATGGCTAATTTGTCCATGACTCTAATTAGACACTAATTAATTTTACTAATTAGCTTTACACTAGTTTAATTAACTTAACTAATCAGGTCAATTTAAAAAAATCAATTTATATTTTTTTTCCGGATTGTTATTCAGTTTCGAAAGCAATTTACGGCATGTTACTAAAACCGTAACATGTACCTACGGCTGGTTAGGTTTAATGTTTCAACCGTAACTATAACTTACGGCTTAGAGATTTTGTAGCCGTGAGTAGACTTAGAGATTTTGTGAATTGGCTAAGACTTACGGCTACAAAATACGGTTGGAAGATTGTGAGATTAGGACGGTGGAGATATTCTAGGATCTTCTGGAATATTTTTACGAGAATTAAAGGTGTCCTAATTTAGGTCAATATCCATATTAAGGTGGATTTCCTAGTTGAGTAAGGTTTCCTAATCCTAGGAGACTAATACTTGGGAATCAAGTTTATGATTCCTATATAAGGAGGTCTTGACTATGAGATTAGTCATGGTATCCACAATGGTATCCACAACGATATTCACAATGGAATTGTGAGGGAACCATCCCACCTCTTGGGGTGGTAATTATCTTGTGAGAGGATCTTGGTGAGTCTAGGGTTTCTTCTTGAGCGGTAAATAAACGCAACGGAGTTGTGGGTTTCAAGAGAGAAAGGTCAGGCTATCATGAATATTGTTTCCATGTATCTAGCGTAAGGTTACGACAAGAAGAGTGCGGATTGTATTCTTGAAGGGTTGTAAGTAGTCACGGCAATTGGGTTGTGATGCTAGGATAGCAAGATAATTGTGTAGACAAGGTTGTCTTCTAGTCATGAGTTGTAATGCTAGAGAGACAAGGGTGGCTAATACCGAAAGCTGTTCTTGTAGTTGTTCTTCGGAGATTTTCATTATAGTGGAAAGGATCATCATCGCAAAGTGGAGTAGGCTCGCCGAACCACTATAAATCTTGTGTTGTGGTATGTCTATTTATTCGTTAATCGTTATATGCTTGTTTGCTTTGATATATCTCTATATGGCACCTATGTGTGTTGGTGGTCAATAGATCATTGGTAGTAAGCATTAGAGTCAGATCGTACAGAAAACTCCCAACAATTGGTATCAGAGCCATGGTTGGCTCGGTACGGTCGACTTGAAAGGTACTCGATGATTATGGTGTTTTGATCGCGTGAAGTTAGAGTTGGCATCAGAACAAGCGGAGATTGCGAACCCTAGTGTTCGATGAAGGAGATTAACGTAAATCATATTCTCTAGACTTTGTTAGGTCAAGAGAAGTGTGGTGATTCAATGAGGTCGTTTGACAAGGCATTGAAGAGAGAATACCATATAGATTTTGGAAGGATGTTGATCGGGGAAGAGCATGATTTGCAAGAGGGTTGTTTCCTTAGAAGCAACAACATATCTGATTCAAGGACGTTATGTCTGTTAACGAACTTATTAGTAATTTCATGAAGTTAACGAGTGACTTAATGAATGTGGGAGAAGTTGTTAAAGACGAAGAGCAAGGTATGTTACTACTGTATTGTTTTCTAGATTTATCATATAAATTTGGATATAAGGAATTATCCACGATGGAGTCTGACTTATTAGTGTCACCAAAAGGACACTAGAAGAAATATTCTCCAAGGTTTAAAGCTAAGGAGAATTGTGAGTCAAGTTCACAGGCGGCGGTTGTTGCAAAAAGTTCTGAAACAGGAGGAAGTGTTGATGGTCACATGTGTTGATCATCGTGAAGATGGTTATTTGATTCAATTGTTCTTTTCATGAGTCCAAATTAGGACTGGTTACTTCTTACGAGTTTGTTGGAGGTTGTAATGTGCTACTCGATAGTAATTATGCTTGTGGTACGGTTAGGATTAGAACAATTCAAAATCAAGAATCATGGGAGTAAGGTAGATCCTTTACTGGGCGGCACGTTCCTAAGTTGAAGAAGAATTTGACGTCACTTGGAATTTGGAATCCAAAGGTTGCAGTACTGTGACGAAAGGTGGATTTACAAATGTGTTGAAGCCAGACAGAAATTTGGTAATTGAAGCTAAGATACAAAGGAATTTGTTCTTCTTATGCGGTGGTGCAGTAGTAGGTGGATCTTGTATGGGAATCAGGTCTATGGTTGATTCTAGTTCTTCAAGATCTGTATATATATGCGTCTGGGACATATAAGTGAGAAGATGCTAGATGAGGAGTTTGCGAAACTTGAAGTCTTAAACGTTGAGTTTATAGATAGAAGGGAGTTTGGCAAAATTTGATTATACGAAAGGTATATTGGAGGTACGTCTGAAATGGATGTGCGGTACATTCGTTCGAATGTATGAAGGAATACTTTAACCGAAAGTATTCAAGGATGGAGATTCTTTATTAATCTGGTGTATGACAACTTATCAAGGAGAGTGTGGTAGTACGCCCTGATAGTTAATAGAGTTGTAGAAGGGTAGTGCAAGACTATGATGATAGAAAACCCAGACTGATAATAGTGTCACACGAGTTAGTTTGATTAACTGTGGGATTCATTGAGTTGAGTCCATGAAGAAGTATTATCAGTGTTCATGCATAGTAGGGCACTTTGCAGTAATAAAGATATCTCAAATATGGAGAAGACACGGTGCACGTTACCTAAAGTATTTTTGGGTAATGTTTGAGAGCTAAGCTGCTGTGGAAATGGCGTGTCATCTCAATTACGGTTTACCAATAATATTATCACCAAATTGAAGTCATCTGAAGAGGTGAAGTGAGGTATTTGTTTATCTGTAACAAAGAAACTTCAACTTGGGTGGAGGATTGGTAAAACGGGTGTGTGAATTTATTTCACAAGTGATTCTATAGTTTTTTAATTAGATATAGATGAGGTGGAGGTTCAAAGTAGTGCACCTTGGCAACAACTGAAGAAATATTTCCTGGTGAACGAAGGAAGTCCCATGACGTAAGGTCTCCACTGAAATTGGAGAAGTTGATCTGCAGCAGAAATAAGGTCGATGGGTGTTCATGTGAAAGGAAGAAACTCTGAGTACGAGGCGTACGACGTGAGAAGATTGATAGTCAAGGGTTATGCACAAGGAAGGTATTGCTTACAAGATTCTCTCTAGTGGTAAGAATACATAAATCCATACCTTGTTGACTATGGTGGTGGTCTATGATTGTGCACAAGTCAGAAGACAACTTCTTATCTGGGACTCAATTATGGAGTGGGAAAATTCAGCTCAAATTGATGTTGTTGCGAAAAGAAAGGTATGTATGCAAGGTAATAGAATTATCGTAAAAGCGATGCTTCTTGGAATGATGAGCTTTAAGAAGAGTAAGACTCAAGGTGAGATATGATTATGAATAATTAAGACTCAAGGTGAGATGAACTCAGTAAAGCAAGACTCATGGTAGAAATGGGCTCAAGATTTGCGCATAGTGACAATGATCTGTGGATTGATTGTGTTTGATGCGTATTTGAAGTCGTTCCTTGATACATACACGATGGTTTGTTTCTCAGAAGCTGACAGTGTTAGTTTAAGATAAACTAGCAATGATGGTTATGTGGTGTCTTTACTTCTAAACGTGGAGGACATGCTTAGTGCTGCAAAGAGCATGGTTGATATTGAGAAATTAGAGTCTCAATTGAGTATGAAGTTTAAGATGAAGAATCTAAGGTACCTAATAGGTATGGTAGATGAAGGTTTGGTGTACCAAGAAGGTGGTGGTGAAGAACCGTCATAAGTTTGTGAGTATGTAGATTCCGATAATGGGGTGATGTGGATTGTTTGAGATCTACTACCGGATATGTGTTTACATTGGCTCGTGGTTGAATAAGTTGAAGGTCGTCTTTACAATCAGTTGTAGACAATTTCTGATTGATAATGGTAAATGAGGCCATGAAGGAAGCTATTTTGGCTTAACGACTTGATTGGATAGTCTGGAGTCAAAGATATTGCATAGAAATGCATGGTGATAGTCAAAGTGCTACAGATTTATCAAAGCATGGAGATATTCGCGGAAGGGTAAAGCATATCAGAGTTCGGTATCAGTTTGTGCGAGATATTGAAGATAATGGAGAGTTTATGTACGAAAGATTCACACGAAGGGTAATCTTGCAGACATGCTTACAAATGTGGTAACCAAAAGTAAGTTCAAACTTTGTTTGCACTTAATCTACAGTAAGGCATCGTAAGGTACAAGGTGGTGGCGATGATGTCATGAGGCGAAGAACAACAAAGGTGGAGACTTATGTGAACTACGGTGTTGGTTTGATTCCTTGAAGAAAGGATACGCATGCAGCTTTGGGCGCAACCGATTTCAGAAGATGGCGGTAATCTCATGTGGATCGTCTCATGCATAAAATGAATGATCCGAGGTGGAGAATTGTGAGATTAGGACGGTGGAGATATTCTAGGATCTTCTGGAATATTCTTACGAGAATTAAAGGTGTCCTAATTTAGGTCAATATCCATATTAAGGTGGATTTCCTAGTTGAGTAAGGTTTCCTAATCCTAGGAGACTAATACTTGGGAATCAAGTTTATGACTCCTATATAAGGAGGTCTAGACTATGAGATTAGTCATGGTATCCACAATGGTATCCACAATGGTATCCACAAAGGTATTCACAATGGAATTGTGACGGAACCATCCCACCTCTTGGGGTGGTAATTATCTTGTGAGAGGTTCTTGGTGAGTCTAGGGTTTCTTCTTGAGCGGTAAGTAAACGCAACGGAGTTGTGGGTTTCAAGAGAGAAAGGTCAGGCTATCATGAATATTGTCTCCATGTATCTAGCGTAAGGTTACGACAAGAAAAGTGCGGATTGTATTCTTGAAGGGTTGTAAGTAGTCACAACAATTGGGTTGTGATGCTAGGATAGCAAGATAATTGTGTATCCAAGGTTGTCTTCTAGTCATGAGTTGTAATGCTAGAGAGACAAGGGTGGCTAATACCGAAAGGTGTTCTTGTAATTGTTCTTCGGAGATTTTCATTATAGTGGAAAGGATCATTATCGCAAAGTGGAGTAGGCTCGCCGAACCACTATAAATCTTGTGTTGTGGTATGTCTATTTATTCGTTAATCGTTATATGCTTGTTTGCTTTGATATATCTCTATATGGCACCTATGTGTGTTGGTGGTCAATAGATCATTGGTAGTAAGCATTAGAGTCGGATCGTACAGAAAACTCCCAACAAAGATAACCCAAAAAATAAAACCAGCCGTAACCAACTTACGGCTTAAATATATGGAGTTAGCGTTACGGAACGTATGTTTGAGAAATAAATTAACTTTCAAAGTAACAAGTTACGGTTTGTATCAAAAAAAAAAAATGTTACGGCTGATAGAAGAAAACACGTATTGAGATGTCATGGCTATTAGTTTCGGCTGCTAAAACCCAGACATAACTTGGTTATGGCTACAAGTTCTTAATTTTTGAGCTGTATGTTGTGGCTTTGGCTGAAAACTAAGAGTTAAAGGTAGCCGTAACCAACACTGGTTCACGTTTTTTTTTTTTTTTTCTTTGACTGATCTAAGCTAACTAAACCACCAACAACTAAATCAAAAAGTGGGTTTCTATTTTTACATTTGGTTTTCCACTGCTCTACGCCCTTCAATCTATTGAATGAAATTCTGAGAAAAAAATACGAATGAGAGGAAGAAGGAATAAGGGAGTAAGGTTTTTGATTTTGAGATTTTGAGATTTTTATTGTTTGTTTGAGTTTAAGATTTAAATTAGATTAATGGATGTTTTAGCAGTGCGAATTTGTCCACCTCCTAAAAAAGGGGTAACTTAATACTCCCATCACTATTGGGCCACGTGTGCCTCTCTATTCCTACCGGGTTTTTTTTTCTTTTAAATCGGTTTTATTTATTTATTTATTTATTTTCTTTTCTCTCTTATTATTAAAGAAAATGTTTTTAATTTTTTTTTTCTCTCTCTCTTGTTAAGATTTGATTAGGGCATTTTGTGATGGATTTTTGGTGGTGGTTGCAACTAGGAAATGGCTGAAGGGGTTGTGATGGATTTGGGAAAGCTCAGACAGGTGAAGCTACGGTGCTAAATTGACGGTAAATTTTGCTGTCAAAACAGTAGAGGAGTTAAGCAGTTGGTGGTGGTCTGTTTGGTATTGCTGTCGATACCATTGCTTTGTTAGGTTTCTGATTGATGACTTAGGGTGAGTTCTGCTGAGTTATTTAGAGAAAGGGTTGTGTGTATGAGCTATTGCAAGGATGAATGGTTTTGAATGGAGGGGACTGTTGGTACATGGAAGACATGAGAAGTAGGTGGATGTGCTGTGGTTTGATTGTGTGCATTCCTTTGATTAAATTGCACAAATGGGTTGCTGCTATTATGAATGAACTGTTGCGTAGGCTGATTGTGTACAGGGAAGGAGTGTGCGTGATAGAAGAAACCGACAGAACTCATAACCATATAGCAGGGAAGCTGCTTATCAGTTGTTTGACTAAATGCCTGAAACACAGTAGAATGCTTGTCTGGATGTTGGCAGCTGAAGAAAACTAAAGAATGAGAAGTGAATGTGCTTACCTGATTGAAGTGAAGAATGGGTCAAGGTTGGAGTTGCCAGGAAGACGAAGTTTGAGCCATGAGAGTGGACTGAAATTGCAGCCATATGTTGATGTGCTGGAGGTCATTGTGGCTGGAGCAGTGAGTTGATTCAAGGAGCAAGCAGAGCTGCAGTTCAGAGAAGGAGGAAATGGCTGGAATCTGAGATGTGGCAAGAAGATAAAGAGAACTGAGAAGAGAATGGGATTGTTGTTTGGTGATGGCAGTGATGTAGCTGTTGCTGCTGTGTGTTAAAGGCTGCAGCTTGATAGTTATGGTGGTGTTTTGTGATAGATTATAGGTTTTGTGGATGTTTGTGAAGCTGGTATACTCAGGAAAATACAACACTAGCTTAACTTCAAGAATGGATGTTGTTGGTACGATTTTAATGGCGGCGGAGAATCTTGCAAAGAAACGCCGAAGAAGTACTGTTCCTTCAGTTAAGCAACTGGGAGAACGGTTTATTGAGTGATGAGCAGATTGAATATGCTTGTTTGGATGCCTTTGTTTCGTTCAAATTAGCTATCCATTTGATGAACCGTGTCAATCCAGTACACAGTGCCGAGCCAAAGAAGTTTTGGAAGGATTTTTCAGAAGTTAAAAAGGATGTGAACGAAACAGCTAAGCAAGTTCCTGCCAAGACTTTTGAAGCAAATAAGCAGGTTTCTGCCAATACTAATGAAGCAATTAAGCAGGTTTCTGCGAAGACTAATGAAACAACTAAGCAATTTCCTGCCAGGACTGGTGAAGCAATTAAGCATCTATTTGCCGAGACTGAAGAAGCAACTAAGAAAATTCCTGCCAAGACTATTGAAGAAGAAGCAATTAAGCATCTTTTTGCCAAGACTGATGAAGCAATTAAGCCGGTTTCTGCTAAGAAAGTTCCTGCCAAGACTGTTGAGCAGGTTTTAGCCAAGACTATTGAAGCTATAGAAGCAAAATCTACCAGGACAGAACATTCGAAGCGGCAATGAATACTCCCTGGTAATGTTTACCCAGGAATTGGGAAGACTATGGTGCCTTGCGTCGTCAGAGTAATGGAAAATCTGAAATTTTCGGTAGCTTACAGTACTTCTCTTTTTTAGATTTCCTTTGTAGCTCAGGTTCACTGCAGATTTACCAATGTGTACCACTATGATTTTTTTTTTTTTTATGTTTGATCAAATCCGCGTTCTTTTCTTGTTTCTATATATGAATCCATAAGGCATTCCAAGTTGCTACATAAAGGAAAACAACCTATTTATGCACAAATGATTGACGAAGCTAAAGTGTAGACAAATGGCTACCAATGTCAGGGAAATCTTGATTATTGCAGACCTTTTGCAGATGCAAAGCTAATTCCTGCAGCTATAGAGAATTCATGTACTGCTAACCAAATTCTTACTATTCAAGTTCATGTACTCGGAATCAAAAGAGAAAATGCAACAAAATAGAAAAGATCAATATAACCAGTTATTGACTGACACACAACTGCAATAACATGCAGTGTTGTTGGTCAAACATTTGTTATCTCCTGATAATTTACAACTGCAGGCAGTGTAGTTGGTCAGGCATTTGTTGCTGCTCTTCTGACGTAGCCCCGGCGCAGTTATTGGTAATACCTCTAGCTGCAACTGCAGGATTTTGCTCTGCACGAAACAAGATTTGAGTAAGATCAGACACAGACACAAAGATGCATTCACATATATAACCAGCAGGAACTTAGGTACTTAAGTTTTGACAATCTTTGTTCAATAAAATCTGACAAACTTCATTCGTGCTATTAGCAAACTTACCTCCAACAGCAGTGACAAGCCCCAACTGTCCATCTATTTTTTATTTGCAATTGCGACTGTCGTGACCTCCTTTGTTACATGTTCGGCACATTCTTGGTCTTTTTGTCGTCGTAGAGGTACTTGTGGCAACAGTCATAGAGTTTTGGGAGGGTACTACCTATATTCATATCATAATATACACAACATCATATATACAGAAGTCTAGTTAGCAGTACACCAGCAAGTCTAGTTAGCAACAATTGCATGATTGAATCTAAGTGTAAATGGTAATATATACAAGTCTAGTTAGCATAAGTACCTGTTGGGTCAATACAGAGCAATTGTGCAGAACTTCTTGTGGTGGATTTTCTCCTCGTGGATGCACAGTTTGGTTCATGGCCACTGCATCAACAGTACAACCTGAAATGTTGTTATGTTATTTGCTACCACGATGTTACGTATAGAAGCACATATACTTACAAAGAAGACTAACCTTTTTTAGCTGAAGCCCATGGAGTCTTTGTTTGTTTTTTCGATTGGTATTTAGAATTTTTTTTTCGTGGATCTTGCAGATATGGTTCATCAGTTGGCAGAGGAGTTGATTTAGGATTTGCACTCTTCGGATCAACAAAATCTTGTTCCTTCAGTGAAATAATGTGTGCGTCCATCTCCTGTTCCACTCTTAGCAGTGAGGACTAATAAAATCAAATGATCTTTTTGATTTACAGCATTTTGTGACAATTCTCTGGGATATGTGACACAACTCGCTATAACACTGTGTAGCGGATGGATCTTTGTCATTCTGGATTAAATCCCCTGAAGTGTCGAAGACAACTTCATTTGTAGCTTCCCTAGACCACCATCTCAAATAGTACATCGAAGGTAGATTTTTGTACTGCAAGTCATGAAAAACCTTCAGTGCATGGGAGCAAATAATCCCACTAAATTCGAACTTCCAAGAGCATGAAACTGAGTTCTCGACGCTATTGTACGTTAGTGTACGTATCCTTCTTGTATCTCCAATATGTTTTATCTTATAAATACGAAGCACTCCATCTTGCTTATCCATTTCCATTAACAACCCAATCATTAACTTAAGCTCTTCTTGAAAAACACTGAACATTTTTCTAGTGTAAAATTTTGATGGTTCACGCTCTACACTCCAATAAGAGACCAAATTAGGCTATGTTTGTTGTGTCTTGATTTCATCATCCACTGCCTTTTCTCGACGATCAATCATGGCCTTGGAGTATTGTTGGAAAAATTGTTGAAGAAGAATTTTACCATTACAAAAGTACGCCTTTAGAAACTTGTTAATGCTCTCACTTCTTTGTGTTATGGTTATTCCAGCACAAAAATAAGAGTGACTGTAGACTTGAGCCCACTTTTCTCTCAAATCATATAATCCTTGCAACCACTCATTATTTGTGAGCTTATAATCTTCAAGCAATTTTTTCCAACTTTCTTCAAATTCTTCAATTGTTTCGGAATTATATATGCAAGATTTCAAGTCCGGTGCAAATGATTTAAAATCCAAAAATATTTTACTTAGTTGCTTACCTGCATTTTGACTGATATGCCACAAACACAATCCATGGTGAGAATCTGGAAATACTTCTTGAACGACTTTCAAAATTCCTGGAGCTTGATCAGTAAATATACTTTTAGTCACTTTTCTTCCATAACCTCCATAAATTTGTTAAACAACAACACCACAACATCAGTTGATTCTACATCTATTAGTCCACATCCAAATAGAGTAGTCTGCCCATGGTTATTTACCCCCACAATTGGTGCACATAGCATGTTGTAATTGTTTGTCTTAAATGTGGTGTCAAAACATATAGCATCACCAAATAATGCATATTATCTTTTCGACCGTGCATCACAAAAGAAAACACCACATACAACTCCGTTTTCATTGGTTCGAAAAGAGGAGAAAAAAATGTTTGTTCTCCTGTTTCTTTTCCTTGAAATGGTCTTGGAGACATTGTGCATCACCTTTCAATAAGAATTTAACCCTTGTCATCCTCTGTATAGAGTTGTTAGAATCCATTTTAGTGAAATTCAGATTTCTAGCGCAACCAGATTCTTCTGTAAAGAACGAGAAAATATTTGTTGGTTTAATGCCAGAATCATACATTTTACCAATGATTTCCTGCTGTGGAACCTCGATTTTTCTATGAGATTTCAAATAATGAGAACCATATGTTGGTACTAGATTGTGATTATAACCTGCATAAAAACCAATTACTTTATACTTGTCACCACTACAAAGTTTAAACTCAAACATAGCTTTACATCCAAATCTTCGCTCAACTCTTTTCTTTTTAGGCGTTCTTATCTTCATGAAGGTACCTTCACAACTGCAAACTAGAAGTTAACGATGAAGTTTGCTATGATCAGCTCTATTTTTATTTGTTCTTTGTATCCTCACACTAAAACCCACCTTTCTTGCATATTCATTGTAATAATCATAAGCTTTATCTCTAGTTTCAAATACCATTCCAACTACAGGCTCTATTTCAACCCAATTTGGAAATATTTCTTCAGTTTCAATAATTTCACCATTATTGTTGTACCCATTTACCAGAGAACAATCACTTTTAAAACCCAAATTATCATGTGATTCTTTGCACCGATTACTATCAACATCACTTTCATCTTCAATAACATCATTGTCCATCGACTCACTTAGCTGAATTTGTGAAACAAAAATCTTAATAAAACCCACGTTTTTACAAAGCAAAAACAGTAAAACCCAAGTTTTTACAAAGCAAAAACAGTAAAACCCAAGTTTCAAATCAAAGAAAGAAAACAACGATATTTTTTTTAATATTACCTCCATTATTGAATCTTCTTCAACTTGATTATTAGCACGATTTCCATCATGAAATTCTTGAAACACCATGTTGTTGCTAGGGTTTTTAGATGGAGGAGAATAGAGTCTTCGTGTTCTTTTTGGGAAAATATGAGAGAGAGAAAGAGTGGGCCACATTAACGGAAAAAAAAGGAAAAAAAAAAGAAGATAATATTAACGGAAAAAAAAACATTAACAGAAAAAAAAAAGAAATAAAAAAGAAGATAATATTAACGAAAAAGAAAAAAAAACGTGTAATTATAAGTGGGCTGATGTGGCCCAATCATGATGGGAGTATTAGGTCACCCCGATTTTGGATGGTGGACAAATTTGCACTGGATGTTTTAGTCTGAATAATAATTTTGTAAAGGTGAACATGACGTTTTAATGTCTTTAGACATCCCTTAGCGCCACACACTAGGTATTTGAAGTAAAGATGAGGGACTTCAGTTTTTTTGAAGCCCCTATATCACCGTTCCAAGTATATTTTGCCTGAAAATGGCACAATTAAGACACAACCTTCCACAATCATAGAAAAAGTGACAGTTGAACAAATTTGTATGTTGAATTATTTTCTGGCCTAATAATTAAGAATAAAACCCCCAAAGATAGAAAGGTTGCAGTCGAACTTTAGTACTCTAGTAGATATATCGAACTCTACTTGAAAACTGGGTTAAATATGGATTTGTGGTGATCATTTTGTTACTAATTGTGATGATCATCGCATTTTTCTCAAAGACCATCCAAGGATTGTAGTAAAGATGACGTTGTGTTATTAACTAGAGAAGGAGGTGGGAAAATTGAAAATTGTTCAGGAAAAATTCATTAATGATCTTGTTTATAGGAAGGAGTAGCTTAAAGAAAAAAATAAAATTCCTCCTGTGAACTTTAAAGCCATGTTTCCTGCATTATCCGGAAATTATGCCCCAAGGGAATATGAAAACATTTGGACGGAAGAGTACGAGGAACATGAAGAGGGTTGTGAGGAATATGAGGATTATGAGGATACTATGACAAGAATTTTCAATCATCCCTACTTTAAGTTGGGTCGAGCAAGAGGAAGGCTAAGAGGTGTTGGAACTAGGCGTAGATAGTCTGATTTTATTTTCTTCTTTATTTCTTTTGAATCTTTTGATTCTATGTAACTTTCATGATCATTAATATAATTTGGACTTCTCGAAAAAAAGATGATCATCGCATTTTTCGCTCTTGTCTAACAAAGTTTACGCTACTGAAGAATGTTATTTCACATTTGTTTAGAGTGAAATTTTTTGCTTTCAACATTGGCTTTGCCATTTGAAGATTGAGAATTAACACAAATTTCTTATTTTACATCCAAAGAGAAAAAAAAATTTCCATGGAGAGAGGATAAGAAAAGAGTTAGTTAAGGGGAATTGACATGGAAAACAACCAAGAGTTGAGATAATTTTAGTGGGAAACGATTTTCAAAGAGTAATTTTAGGGAAAAACGATTTTTATGAGGTTATTTCAAATTGTTTAGTTAAATAAAATATTTGAGATTTAGGGAAACTTATCTCTACAAAATAAAATACAAAATATATCTCTCGATGACTTTTCTTCCCCGACTTTTTAAATACATATGACTTTTGATCAAGAACCTTATTAATTAAAATCAATAAAAGATCAATCATCAACGTGTAGAAGTGTACACACATGTATTTGGTATTCGTCCATCTTAATCTCAAGTTCCATCGGTATAATAAACCCAAGATATAACTAAAAAACTGCTCAAAATCGCGATGAAGGTACCGACCAAAATATATTTGAGTTTCGTAATTGATATTGTTTCAAGTTGGCATCAATTTTAGATCGATTTGATCAAATTAGATTGATTCAACATAGCTTATGGTAATCGGGGACTTTTAATGTTGGATCGCCAAAAACATTTGGTGAAATTCGATCAAATTGATTTTTTATTTTTCTTTGACAAAAGCGTTAGTGACAAATAGCAATTGATTGTTACTGACATTTTACAATTGACTACATGACCACTTAAAATTATGGTGAATGGATTTGCAACGCATATAAACGTTCCACATTGACTATTCTTTTGATTGGAGACGAGAATGAGGAAAATTTAATCAAGTTGATGGGGTATAATAGTAATTGGAGAACTTTTTTTTTATCAATTTCGAAATCAATCTTAGAAAGAATGATCAATGTAGGAAAAAAAAATGTCCCCAAATAGTTTACACCACGCCTTTTCCATCATTTTACGACTCGAAAAAAGGCCAACCTATCATAATTTTGATCGACTTAATGGTGTATAACCAGCAGTGTATGAAACAGATAACTTAAGGATCGACAACATTATTGCATATAAACCTCACACAAACAACAATAACACACGTAGAATACGTATACATGAACTAGATACAGTCTTGACACCACTAACTCATAAATTTAAGCAAACAACATAATAACAATAACTATGCGCATAACTGCGGCTTTATTTAGGGGATTGATATATATCTATTTATACCATTCGTCAATGCCAAGCAGTTGATAAAGATTATCAACAACTTTTGAAGTAGCAGTAACACTTGGTACTGAATAAACCGCTGGAGTGACAAGCGCCATGCCAAGCATTCTCTCTGTTCTTGCACTGTTTATCACATTCTTTAGTCTTCGTTCTACAACCTCCTTTCCAAGTTCGGCTACGCTTTTCACATAGTTTTGGTGCGTTACATTTGTTGTAGACACATTTACATACACCGTTGATGTCACAAGATCCTTCCCTTGCTCCTTCCCAATTCTTGCACTGGTTGTTGCAAGAACTAGAGTTCACGCATCTCCATGACCACGTCTGGCTTGGCCTTGAACATAATCCTTCCACTGGATATAACATCCCAAATAGTTATTAGCTCTAAATTAAATTTAATTAATTTGAAAATAGATAAAATTTGTGCTAAATTGCTAATAACAGAAAATTATAAGTAAGGTAATCAGCTTGAATGTTTACCAGGAGTAGTACTGCTGTTGAGGACGAAGAGGGCAAAGACAACTAGTGCAAAGAAGCTAGCGGAGTTCATAGCGATATTGAACTGTTTGTAATGACTGATTTTCCTCACTAATTCTCTCTTCTATTATGATTTAATGAGAAACCTAGGCCTTGTTAAGTGCTATTTATAAGCATCTAGGGGTTGCTTGTAATCATGGTTTAGTAATTAATTATAACCCTAATAAGTGATAAGATGCAAAAAATTATAAAATTACTGTCATAACTTGATGTTTGACGAGATCTGGTTTAGTATTAAATTATCTATAACTCTGATTAGTGATAAGGATGCAAGAAATTGTATAACTTGATGTTTTACCAGATCATGCATCATATCGTTGACATAAACACGCTCTTTCTGTTGTCAAGGAACACCTCTTAGTCTTATTGTCCCATATACTTAGATGCATTAACATTGAGGTATACACGGTAGTAGACTGCCATCTAATATCATCTCCTACATGCATAAATATACCGGTAGCTCATTTGGCAATCAGAATAAGAAGTTAATTTGTTTTAATTTTCGAAATTCGTCTGCGTCGGAATGTGGATTTTTTTTATTTCTTTGTCTAGACAAACGTACCTGGGTTTGCAAGTAATGGGCTTCGACAATCCTTAGAAGAACTGGACTGAAATTTACTTTGTGATGTGTGAAATATTTGGAACTATAAAAAAGAATTGCTTATGAAAAATTAAACCGAACACCGTGGACCTTGTTAGAAAAATTAGGAAAGACCTTGGTTTCTTTGGTCTGGAGTTTCCCAACCGTACTACATAACAACATAGGTTGGCTAGTTATACTAGAACTGATGCTTCTAGCCAGTTTCAGAAGCTTCCTGAGTTCTACCATGTTGATGCTACGTTTGATAAGGATTCTGGCTATTTCGGCATTGGGCTTGTGCACTTTCAAAATGGCAGCATTGATGATTTTTGCTTGGATTCAGGATTCACATCAGGGCAGACGTTAAAGAAAGCTTAGCGCTTCAACTCGCCATCAAATGGGCAACATCAAGATAGGATAAAACAGTTCAATTTTTTTTTTGTGATTCAAAGACCACTGCAGACTATATCAGAGGTTTCTCAACAAACATTTCCTGGAGAGCAAAAGAAGTCATTGAAGATGCAAAGGAACTTTTTTGTTTCTTTGGTAACATTGAAATCCTGTTCATCCCCATTGCAGATAGGCTCGCAAAGTATGCTAGGAAACGTAAGATCAAAAATAGTCAAGATGGTTGCATTCCTACTGATGTACGGCCATTGGCATAACACCCTTTGTAAAAACAGTCTCCCTAATGGAGGTTAATCTTTAATATATATCCGTTATATTAGAAAAATAAATAAATAAATATATATATATTCATTGTATTTTTAATTAACAAACTTCTAGTTTAATGGTTATCAAACAACCCTCAGGAATTATATACCGGTGTTGCGAAGACTCGGAATATTTTTTTTCTTTTGGTATGATTTTGGCATACGCTTGCCCCGCACCACCTAAAGGACACTAATTGTGCTGATTCTTGGTATACATATTTCAGACAGGACAATGGAAATGTGTCTCTCTTGGTACTAGCTCTGGTGTCAAGTTTTCCTGTAATTTACGGTGTACTATGCTATACTAGTGTCCGGTAGCTAAGCATATCACTATACACAAAATTAACAAAAAAGCTTGAATGCACGCTAAGTGATCGCGCGGGGTGCGATCACTGTGAACAGTGACAATTGGGTCTCCCCCTGCTAATTGGGGCCCCTCCTAATCTGGGGCCTCCATTTTTCTGCCCCAATTGGCACTGTTCACTGTGCTCGCGCCAATGCGAGCACTTAGCGTGGACCCTATCACGATTGCAAAATTAACTTGTTTTGTGAACTGTACAACGCTCATTTCAACATTATGTGTTGTGTCATTAGTAATGCTGACACGTTTATACCTCAATTAATGGTTCTTTTCAAACACAAGACTGCAATAATATTATACAATAGTCCGTGATTCATGGTTAACTACGAATTGATTTCTTCTTATGCTTAACCATTTTTTTTAACTACGAATTGATCCCTTCTCAAAAAAAAATTGTTAAGCATACGAAGGGATCAATTCCTAGTGCATTTTTTATTCCATTCGTTAGGAAAATGACAAGTTTGAATACGATTTCAAATTCTATGACAAAAACTTTTCATTGGCCATTGATAATTTTCAATTTTTATTTTTATTTTTTTAATTAAATAAATTATAATTTTATTAGTTAGAAGAGAGAATTACAAAATATAGACGGAAGCCTGGCAACAAGCTGGGCTCCAATGCAATGACAACCCAAATTCAATGGAAAATAAAATCCCGACTAACATTTGCATCATGGCTAGCCATATAATTGTGCAATCTCTTCAGAAACTCCACAATGTTACTACCTAACTCCCCTAAAGTGGCAAAAGCCAGCACGCCTAACCAAAGCCTTGAGCAGTACATTTTTCTAAATATTTGATTCTTTTACGAGCGACAGTTGCCATGAACAAAAAGTGCACACCCCATTACCTGTGAAAAAAGATACACCCATGATATCCATTCACATATCAAGCCTATTATCCTAATTATATACTAAGATATTTGCAGGTTTCAAAGCTTAATCCGTTGTCGGGGAGGAATCAAAAATCTACCTCTTTTTTTTATCGGTAACAAGAAATACTAGTCCTTAAGGAGATACCTCAATCTATTGAAAACAAACCGACTTAGAAAACGAAACCGAATAGAGACTCGGTCACCCAAGGAAGCAGCTAGAGTACGTACATGGAGGCCAAGAAACCTCACGAGTCAACTCAAACAAAACCAAATCAATAAGTACAATGAAAAACATTGTCCAAGTATTTATTCCAATCGAAAAACGGTTTTCAAGAAAAAACAAATACAATGAAAGGTGCAAATTATATATAAAAAACAAATACGATGAAAGGTGCAAATTACATATAGATCGCAAAGAGAAAGATAAAGACTTTTCTACGGCGATTACACTTAAATCTTGTACGATGAGTTCACTACACGAAATTGCCTTTTTAGCAACGGCCCAGGGCCGTTGCCAAAAATAAAAGTAACGGCGAGTGGCCGTTGGCGGGATGCCGTTATTGTTGTCGTTACAATAATTACAGCAACGGATCTGCCGTTGCTGTAATTATGATTACATCAACACATGCATCTGTTGCAGTAAATATTGTCACAGATGAGACATACCATCATGCCGTGCCGCGTGGCAACCTACTGTAACGGTCTACCCGTTACGGTGGGCAGTAACTGATCAAACAACTTCTTAACAGCACCGTTTACACCCGACGGTGTTTTGTGCAGCAACGGTTTATCCGTTTGCCAGCTGGCAGTTTTCGTAACTGTTTTGAAACAACCAGCACCGTTTGCGTCTGCGTAACTGATACCCTAACTGTTAAAATAACAGAATGTACTGGTGGAATCTATTTTCTAACGGTACAGCACTTGCCACCAGTCCTTCTGTCGTAACGGATCCAACAACTTTTCCTCCCGTTAAACCACGGCGTGTAACGGATAAATTTTAACGACTTAGTCAACGTTTTTATTCGTGGAAAACGCCTCTGTAACAGTTTTAGGATTTGCCACGTGTTTTTACAACTAACGGATTTGTGTAACGTCTGTTATCGTTGGAAGAAACTGTATTATTTTTAAAAAAAATAACGCTGACAAGCGTTAAGCCCTGCGTTACAATTGCACCTGGAATACAATTCATTCCGGAATATGGAATACAGTTCATTTGTGAACCTGCACTACAGTTCTTTCCTGAACCTGCAATACAATACAATTCATTTCTAAACCTGCAATACTGAATCGAAATCCTGTAATTTTCAATTCATTCCCACTGAAATACATCCATTCTCATTCAACTAACACACGCATTTCATTGAAACTCTGAAAATCATACAACCGTTTATACATCCATTCACTACACTCATTCACAATCCTAAATTTATAAAACTGCACAAGGCAAAATAGATACATACATTTTTGTCTGTGTTATTACTACCCCTAGATTAGAAGGTTGTGTGTTTTGGCAGTTTGCAATTTATGTGATGTTCTGTAATGATACCTTGGATCAGAAGAAGCTTATATACAAGACGTCGAAGTAGTCTGTCGACCTCAGATGTGAGAGTTCTGCGAAACAATGAAACAAAGCTTTGAGTTATCTATATATAGTTGACAGAACAGCCACTTTAATAAGATAATATGACCCACTAATAGAGTTGTCTATAATGATATGAATACTCCCTCCGGTTCTAAAAGATAGGCACGTTTGACTTTTTTTTCAAAAATTAACAAACTTAATAAAACCAATATTAAGTTCCTTGACTATTTGAAGAAAAAAAAAGTCAAATGCGTCTATCTTCTAGAAAAGGAGGGGCATGTTACATTGGGTTCATACAAACAGCTTCATCTCAGTTTAGGTTGTGTGGTAGGGTTGCCGAAGCCCTGACATATACCTACGACATAATTCTCATCTTATATGGAAGAGAGAACAAGGTACAACTTGCTCAAATTGAAAAAGAAGGGGTACCGAAATACTACCAACTTTTCGTTTTGGCTCGTGAGTCTTATGGTAAAGAGTTTGGACGATCTCAAAAATCAATATCCAAACCTCTAACTGGAGTAATCTCAACAGTTAGGTAATAACGTACTACTTGGTGCTTTAATTATAAATCAGAGTTATAATGCGGAAAGGGAAAAGCACACAAGACACCAAACGTTTTTTAACGAGGAAACTGCCTTGCAGAAAAACCTCGGGACCTCGTCCAGTTTTGAACACCGCCCAGTACAAACTGACTACAAACTCTAGCCTACTATAAGACTTCGGTCTGGGATGTAGCAGAGACCAACTCAAGCCCTCCAAGCGAATTGGCTACTGTCGCCTTCCTTACGTCTCTGGATCCCCCACAGATCGTCACGCACTTGATTCCCCTAGCTGACGTCCGTTACAGGCCTAGGAGTTGCTTTGACCGATGCCAAAGGCTTTTGTCAGCAATACTGGGTTTTAAACCAAAACTGTTGACTTATGGTGTAACTGTCCTCTATCAGTTTACCATAAACAAAGATGACTTCCTTCGGATTGTCAAATCCAGGTCATACGGAAATCTACTTCACAAATCGGGGCTGACACGCAAACCAACTTCGCAATGCCCAATCTGTATCTACCTCAGTTATAGATGAAGAACCACTTAAGGAACTTGTATAACTGGAGCCAACCAGGTCTTACAACACCGAGTGCAGCCGTGCGTTGCTACCTTTCAAACCTTTACGTAACTTAACTAGTTCTTGAATAGCCGTATAGCAGAAGAGACGGACTTTAGAATAGACAAGAACTAGGATAGGTTACTGAGGTTACAGGTGATTCTGATCAACCGCTGAGGGATCAATCTACCTGTGCTTCCCAACTCTCTAAGGAAGTCTTTATAGTCGTAGGGAGTTCCCAGAGGAGCTGCAACCTATAGAGGATGACTATACCACAACAAGCTTTCACCGAAGTGAAAAGAGTTTACGCTACCTTCCCTGAGGACCTTCACGTGTGCTTGATGCTTGCGGTATTTGTCCGTAGACACCTCTATTTATAGCACTCAATAAGATAGGTTGCTTTGGAATTAAGCAATCAATTACTTGTCCCACAAGTTAAGGAAACCCTAAACTTGCCAACCAAGTAATACAGATTAATCTCAATTGAAATTCCTTTTTAGATTTATCTGCCAAGTGTTTTGTTGGCTCACAAACACTTCAAGATAGGAATCCAACAGACCAGAGATAATCTTATCTTATTGACTCATTGCGGATCGTTAGATGGAACACAAAAGGTATTTATGTTTTACACAAGTCCATCTAAGAGATAAAGGAGTTGGAATTTGACTCAGAGTGAAATTCTAAAAGAATAACACGTAATTTGACTTACCAGGAACTTCTCCGTGTCAGGTTCACGTACCGGTACGTGAACAAATAGGACACAGGAGATTTTCAGCTCCAGGTACGCAAACCGGTTCGGGAACCGTCCGCAGTCAAATTAGGTCAAATTCTGGATTTCGCTGGAAGGACTGGGCTGAGCCAGAACTTAGACGTGAGAACGTCCTCAGCTGTGATCCACAGACTCTTTGCTCAAGAGTACTCCTTAGATTCATCCATATCCAACATAACAGTTTGCAAGCAAACCATTGTAATGGACACATGGCGTCGAATCTATCTCATGCATTCTTGATTCACAGTATTCGTGGGATCAAATACTGGTCATCACATAAAGCCATGTTACACAAGAACACGATCTCAATCGCTACATTACTACTAAAGTAGTCGACTATATTTCGAAAGAATAGAGAAAGTAGAAATAGAAGAATATCCATAAAGTCATAACTCCTACTAACCTTTTGTCGATGAAGAATAATTGATGTCTTCTTTGTCTTCACAGTCTTCGTCTTCAAGGTCTCTACTACTCTGTCTATATCCCATTTCCGAAATCTAAACTCTAGTAGGCTAAATCAAGAATTGAATTTTGACACCTAAAACTGACAACTAGCTTGACATACCAACGCTAGTGGGTTTGACCGGACAATGCCCTAACACAAATTTCACCACAAAACGTAACTGATAATGAGTTGTATGGCAATAGAAAGAAGTACTGCAAAGCTTGTGATTTCACCAAAATTCATGTGATTCATGTTACTAACTAGTAGAATAGTAACTTATGCTAACTGCATACATGGCAAATAAAAAAGAAAGATTCACTGCAAGCATCTTCACATATAAGTGATTTTGCTGTCATTATAGGATAAGCAATTCTACTGTCAATATAGCTAAATGAGCCAGTACACTTCCCGCTCATATGTGTAGGTTGATTGCGTCTAAACAAGAAGCAATCTGCTGACATACAAGAGTGAGTACACCAGCCTCTCATTGGCTAAAGCTCCATCAATCACATGAAAGTTCACTACTCGCCGAATACCCATAAAATTCTCTTATTATTATGTAACATGCCATACTACTCATACATCTAGCAAATATAGCATGAACAAAGTTTGACCTTAACTATCTCCTACAACAGGGAGACCTAAGTGCAACATACATCTAATTCGACCAAATACTCATACATTTTGATTTTATGAGCAGGTATAATAATAGTTCACTCACCAATGGGAAACAAAGATAATGGTAGCCGAATGTGCCCATCGATTCTGATAATCACGAAAAGCTTTACACTGATGTCGCTGAATGTGCATATGTAAAAACATAACAGGACAATGATACATTATAATAATTGCAATGCTTGCTGATTTATAATGTATCATTGCCATGTTGTGCTTTTGCATAAATACGATTCCAAAAAAAGCAAATCGGGTTATCATCCCCCATTGGAACATACAAAGCCCAGAATTGCAACAGTGAATCCTCGCAAAACCCAGAAAATGTGCCTATTAATCCAAAGCATGTAGCACATAATATTATAAAGAGCTCATATGATATGCATGTAGACAAACCTGAAGTTGAAAAAGGTGTCCTGCAGCAGCACCGTGCTCAAAGAAACCTCCTCACAAGACAAAGACAATGTAGTAAGTAAAAATCAACCAAGAGAAACTAAAAAAATTAGCGTATTCGTAGTTTACTCACCAATGTAAATTAGAGAGTTAGGAGTATTGGCTGGAAAGTTTGTTGCATTGAACTCCTTCATTTGCAGCAATCTTTCCAAAAAATACCCCTCCTCTCCAAAAACTACATGGTGTTTTGGAAAAACAATAATGCATGGCAATTGAATACCTGAAAGCAAATTAGAAGAGATTACATCTGAAGGGAAGCTAACTTAAGATCTGCATGGGCAACTTTTCTAACATCTGACTTGCCATGCCATCATCCAATTAACAACAAAAGCACAGATGTATCAATGTCCTGCAATGCTATCCAAATGGGAAGTAAACTATCCTTGAAAGATGATGGAAGTAAGTAAGAATCAATACAATCATGTCTTTCTCCTTCTGCACTGGTGTTGGTACGGCCACAGTGAATCCTAGCAAAACAAAGATAATGGTAGCCGAATGTGCCCATCGATTCTGATAATCACGAAAAGCTTTACACTGATGTCGTTGAATGTGCACATGTAAAAACATAACAGTACAATGATACATTATAACAATTGCAATGCTTGCTTATTTATAATGTATCATTGCCAAGTTGTGCTTTTGCATAAATACGATGCGAAAAAAAAGCAAACCGGGTTATCATCCCCCATTGGAACATACAAAGCCCAGAATTGCAACAGTGAATCCTCGCAAAACCCAGAAAATGTGCCTATTAATCCAAAGCATGTAGCACATAATATTATAAAGAGCTCATATGATATGCATGTAGACAAACCTAAAGTTGAAAAAGGTGTCCTGCAGCAGCACCGTGCTCAAAGAAACCTCCTCACAAGACAAAGAAATTGTAGTAAGTAAAATCAACCAAGAGAAACTAAAAAAAATAGCGTATTCGTAGATTAGAGAGGTAGGAGTATTGGCTGGAAAGTTTGTTGCATTGAACTCCTTCATTTGCAGCAATCTTTCCAAAAAATACCCCTCCTCTCCAAAAACTACATGGTGTTTTGGAAAAACAATAATACATCCCATCAAGTACTCAATGGAAGTGAGATGGTCCAATTACACCAAGATAAACTAATGATAATAACACAAACTAATGTATTCGTGCTTACATCTCAACATTTACCCATAAAAAAGGTTGAACAGATCTCAACTTATGCTAATGTTAAAACCCTAACTTTGGTTTAACCTATGGAAAGAGATAACAACCAAAATAAATCTAATCTAAACTAGAAATCTACTTAGATTACCAGAGATATGAGCGAGAAAAGTTAGATCTGAAATGGTTTTGATTTTTGTAGAAGAGGGAAAACATATTTGATAGGGAAACCAAAATTTCAGGAAGAGAGGGATGATTTTTGAGATCTAAGTTTGAGCTCCAACTTTCGGATAAGAGAGGAGGGTTCAATAATAGATGAGAGATTTGCTTTTCACTTCGATTAATGAGCCAAAAACACAGAAAAAATATCTGGTCAACTATGTCAAGTCAATTTATTTGTGGTCAACGGCATAAGTGGGTGGGTTTTAAGCCATGGGACAACAATCTTAAAATCATGACATTTTTTGCTAGTTGAACTGGAACATAATTACCATGAATCTAAGCCTGCAGGATCACTGATCCTATCCATTTATGAAAAATTCAAGGAAGAATCCTTGGAAGAACCACTTTGGGCAAGTTTGAGTTACAATCTTCCTCTGAACTCCAAAGCACTCACTAAAATAGTAATGTTTCTGAGACGGTTTTGTTGTTTCCGTTGGAAATTGTAATTTAGGTGAGACGGTTTTTTTGTTTCCGTTGAAAATACTAATGTAGACGAGACGGTTTTGTTGTTTCCGTGGCAAATAGTGATATTTCTGAGACGGTTTTGTTATATTATTTCTGAGACGGTTTTGTTATATTTCTGCTGCCAAATTTTCACAGGTGCAACAGGTCGTTCATTTGTTATATTATACAAGTACCTACAAAATGTTTTGCAGGTATAAGTGCCCACCTGTTAAAGTTCGTTCATTTCAATTAGTCATACAGTTGACAATTTAATTATACTGCTCTTCAATGGTTGCTCGCTAGCGGAAATAATTTTTGTTTTTTTGTTGTTGTTTGACTTGTTTCAGGTGTAATTTGCTGTGCCCGGAATTCTTACAGTTAAACCTCAAAAAATGAACAACCACGCCAAATGAATAATTTTCTTTCGTCCCAATTTGGACAAAAAACTAATTAAAATGTTCGATAAATGTAACCTCGCTAAACAAATACAGTATTTTTTTCCGGTCCTGACGTAATTCGTTTATCGAGGTTTCACTGTAGTTGATACTCCGAGTTTAGTGTTGGTATAATTATTTTTTCAATTAGAGATCTAAAACACAAGATGCGTTGAAGAATCATACTACTTTATTTTTTTAAATGTCCTTATTACTATGTATTTTCATTTCTCCCAAAAATCTATCCAACTTCTAATTATAACTGTATTTTCTATCAAACTCTCAGATACCCATCACCCGCTCATCTGCGGATGGTTGAACTGGACACGGGTGGACTTTCTAAATCCGCATATTTGGAGGATTGGACGCTGGTGATCCGCATCTGTTCGTTGCGCACCCAGTGACCATATAAGAAGGTCCTTCTTCCCTTCTTCGGCTGGCCCAACAAGGAAATTTTCTTTACCCAAAGATTACCTCACCTGGCTGCAAGAGTAATTTTTCACATTGGAGTGCCAGAGAGTAAATTTAACAGGCATTCATTTGTAATGTTTCAACGGGTTTATCAGGAAAATGTGTTTTGGGTGGAGTAGATAGCCCTGAACCCAACGTTAAAATGTAATGGTGTGATGCTGAGATGTAAT
>JAJJMA010188403.1:0-13103 GCA_023529015.1 Papaver nudicaule | reverse complement strand
ATTTTCTTTTGCTTTATTTTGAAAACCTAAAACAAAACCCCCCTTTTTGGTGACTTTCAACAACTAAATCTCCCTGCTCTTCGTGGGAACAAACTCCTTGCCATTATATTACCAGTTAATTGTGTGGAAAGAAGTTGATTAATTTGTTGCGCAAAATGACGCGCATCATTTCTCAACAGATCGGAATAAATTCTGGTAAACTCAAAAAGTTGCAGTAACCCAGAACGATCCTACACCCAGAAATATCAGCATTGAACAGACAGAGGAATACATATCTCTGGGAGAAAAATATGTTCAAAGTTTAAGTGATCTCAATGACGCACTCACACGTGAATGCTCATTGTCAGAACTCCTAGAACAACAACTCCGGAAATTGGAAACAGTTGTTTGAGAACTCAGAGATTCCAAAGAGAAAATTTCTTCTTTAGCAATTGCTCTTAATCTGAGTCAAATTCGTGAACAACAAGTTGCGGAAGAACACGATTTGGTGATTAAAAAAATTCTCGTCAGTAAAAAGGATGTAGAAGATCTCTTAACCAATGCTCAAGAAAGATGCAAACTTCTTGAAGTAGAAAATCTGAAACTTATGGATTTGTCGAAAATCCACAATAAATCAGAAAAAACTTCAAGAAGCAATGTGATAAATCCGCGCACTCCACCCATCACATCTGCATCAGAAAGAGTCTTTGTAACTGCCAAAGTCACTAATAAAAATAAGGCAAAACCTTTTGTCACCACGAATGTAGTGACCACATTATCTGACTCATCAGATAATAATAGTGATATGTAGAGTGGTGGTAAAAGACATGAAATCATATGTCAAATCTGTAAAAGGAAAAGACACCACCAAAGAAATTGTAATAGTCAGAAGAAGAACAAGCAGATTGATCAGCTGCAACACACGTTAAACCTTGTGTTAAAAAAACGTGTCTGAACTCTGCAGGCCTAATCCACGGGTGATCCCTAGAAATAAAGCCTACAAGAGATCATCTTCACCCATGATAAATGACAGAACTATTACTGAAAAACGGAGACATAATGATCAACAATGGACTAAGATTGCCTCTTTACCACAACAAAAGTCTCTGATCAGGACAACCACTCCATTAAGAAACCAACCTCAATATCTTGGCAGCTTGGTCACTTAGGAGGATTTAAACAGAGTGTTGTCTGATTTTGGAAAGCGAAATACTGAGTCATATCATGACGACAGTAACTTCTATGATAATTTCAAGGGAACGTCATCTAGAAAATTTAAACGATGGTGGAAAAATGGTGAGTCTCAAGGAACTCACCACAACACTAAAATATAGTGTTGAAACTAGCATCCTTATCTATAGTACTGGAGATAAGGAATGCTATATATATCATGAGTAACTTCCTGATTGATCCAGTACCACTTGAAAACCAATTCAAGTGTTGAATGGCTTCTGGCTATAGAAAAACTACTGAGGGACGTATGGACACATAACCACTAAGTCCATGACTGGGCTTCTCAGGAATGAAGAAATTAAGTATTCAAAACCAGAAAAGTTTGCGAACCAGTTCGCGAACTGTATGAGGTGTTTTCTGTACGTTAAACTCAGATAAGCAACATACGTTAAACCACTTATGCTAGGTGAATGGGTTGTTTATCCAGTGTCGCACATGGAGTTCATTCCCTCTTTTGTGCATCAGCTTAATTAGGTAGTTCTGCTTATAATACTCTTTTGTGCAACAGCTTAGGTAGTCTGCTTGTTTATACTCTTTTGTGCAGCAGCTTAGGTAGTCTGCTTGTTTATACTCTTTTGTGCATCAACTTAGGTAGTCTGCTTGCTTATACAAGTATAAATTCATACTTTGAAATGCAAATGGAAATCAAATGAGAAATGTAAATGGTTTTGAACCAGAATTTTTCTGAATGAAAATTTCAGATTTTGAAATGAAAATTACAGATTTTGTCATTAGAATTTTTCTGTTTTTGAATTTCCAGGTGACCAGAATCTGGCACTTTCAGGTCACTGGACTGACACATCCGGTGACAGAACTGACACAAATCCCGTTCACCGGCCTGACACATCCGGTGACGGAACTGACACAAATCCCGGTCACCGGACTGACTTATCCGGTGACGGACTGACACATTTACCGGTCACCGGACTGACACATCCGGTGACGGCCTGACAAATTTACCGGTCGGCCACTTTCAGGCACCGAACTGACACATTTACCGGTCACCGGCCGGACACATTCAGGCACCAGACTGAACATTTTCAGGTAACCGTACACCTATTTCAGGCACCAGACTGAACATTTTCAGGTAACCGGACGACCACTTTCAGGTGCCGGAACTGCTTTTTTTTATGACCGGACGAGAACTTTCTGGCCACTGACGGTGAAACATGTCGTCCATTTATTGGGTATCTTGGTGACACATGTCATCCATTTATTGGTTAGCTCGGTGTCACGTGTTGTCCATTTATTGGTTACCTCGGTGACACTTGTCGTCCATCTATTGGTTAGCACAGTGACACTTGTCGTCCATTTATTGGTTAGCTAGGTGACAAGTGTCAATTTAGGGTAAATTGAAATAAGTGCTACTGAATTAAAGCAACACAACCATTGTGTTGTTTTAATTAATTAAAGCAACTATGGTGGAGTGCTACTAATGTTTGCAACAAAAACAACATATGATTTATAACATGTTATTTGTGTTGCAATAAATCAAACTGAATTTTTTGCAGCACTTTTGGTATGTTGCAATCGAGGCCAAATGGTGTACTCAGTAGTGCATCCTCATTTACTTCTTTGAATACTGGTCGTTGAAGATCAACAGACTTTTAACGGTGGAAATTAAGATTGGTACATAATAAGGTTAGGTATTTTCAAATGTTTTCATTTTTTAGGAAAATGTGTGTATATATATATATTAGATGAACATATTCATAAAATATCAGCTTTAAATTCGGTATCGTTTGGGTTTTATCGAAAAAATAATGCCGAAAAATGTGAGATAGTGTTAGGGAATCTCATCTTACTTAATTAAATTATACGTAAGTATTTTATTCGTTGCTGGATTTTCAGTTCTGTCTCTGTAGTGAGCCGCTCCGGATCCTCTATTCCCATTTTTCCCTGTTCCTCTGTTCCCTCCAATCAAATGATGACATGTGTCTAACCTTTAACTAACGAAATTTAGCTATCTTCAGTTGACTATTTTAGAATATTTAGTACGAGAAAAAAAAGGAAATACAATAACTAAATAGATTTTATATGTTTTATCTAAATATATAGTATCTCCGTCTTCCTTACCTAAATATTACCGCCTCTGTGAGCAACTAAAAAACATCATCGTTGGTTCGACCATGGAGAATATGCAGGTAATTCTTCTCCTCTTAAATCCGTTTCATTTCTCTTATTTATATGACGATTCTTTATATATATGAAAGCATCCTAAGGCATTGATCAGAAAAGTCTGAAATTTTCAATGTCAGACATCTTTCGTCAAATAAATACTAGGCAATACCACTATATATCTCCTCATGTGGGTACGTAGCATACATTCAGCTCGTGCATGTTTTAGTAATCTACAAGTAAATCTTTCAAAGGCAGGGTAGACTACACAACTTAGATTTCGTAAGATGTGATGTTTAAAACTATCCTTAAGTGTCACAGGAAATGGGTTTTCCATGAATTCTAATTCCCCTTTATTTGTAAATGTAATTTTTTTACTTTTTGTTATTGATGGACTTCTATATCTTATATCTACAATATTTATATATACTAATTGAATTCATAGTACAATTTTTATTGAATAATTGATTTAACTTTATATATATTGTACTAATTTACTTGTAGACTCCGATCTTTGAAGATGAATGTCCCGAAATTGGATCTCACACACGTCGTAAGTTGGATTTTGACACCGGTATAGATTTAAATTTTTCTGTGCATGAAGAATGTTATGATGAAACGACTGATCCTATAAATTTTAACAAATGTGTTGATGCGGCTCATTCTAGGATTCACAAGGAACAAGTTCCAGTAATTGGAATGGAATTTGAAACAGAAGATGAAGCATTTCAGTTTTATAACACATACGCGTACAATTTTGGTTTCAGCGTTAGAAAAAGTACATATCATTCTTTCAAGGATGGGAAATTAAAAGACAGGCTTTATGTTTGTTCAGCTCAAGGTACGCGACCTAAAGATAAACGTGATGTTACTGTCAAAAAGCATCGCCCAGAAACAAGATTTGATTGCCTAGCGAGGATGAAAATTAGCTTTTCACAAAACAATAAGTATGTTGTTGTTGATTTTTTTGCTTATCATACGCATATCACTACAACTCCCAGCAAGTCCCACTTTTTTAGATCCCACAGAAGCATGAATATTGCAAACACCACACAAGCTGATATGGCTGATGCGTCAGGGATTGCTCCAAGGCAAACCATGGAATTTTTAAGTAGACAATCTGGTGGCCGTCAAAATCTTGGATTTATACGTACAGATTATAAAAATTATCTACGCTCTAAGCGAACGACAAAAATGGAAACAGGGGATACAGGTGGTGTGTTAGAATACTTGCAGAAGATGCAGTTAAATGATCCCAATTTCTTTTACGCAATCCAAGTTGATGAAGATGATTTGATAACAAACATATTTTGGGCAGATGCAAGGATGATGGTGGACTATGATTACTTCGGCGATGTGGTCAGTTTCGACACTACCCACAAAAAAAATAAAGAAGGCAGACCTTTTGCCATGTTTGTCGGAGTAAATAACCATAGGCAAACCGTTATATTTGGTGCTGCTTTATTATATGATGAGACAACAGAAACTTTCATGTGGCTATTTGACACTTTCGCTGAAACAATGTCTGGGAAGAAACCAAAGACTATTTTCACCGATCAAGATGCAGCAATGGCGAAAGCATTGGCTTCACAATGGCCAGAATCATTTCATCGCTTATGTATTTGGCACATGTATCAGAATGCTGCAAAACATCTTAGTCATGAGTTTCATAAGTTTAATGATTTCACAAAAGATTTTACCGATTGTGTATATGATTACGAAGATGAGGAAGAATTTATAGATGCTTGGAATAAGATGCTCGCCAAGTATAATCTCATCAATAATGATTGGTTAAAAAAGTTATTTAGTCTAAGAAAAAAATGGGCATTGGTTTATGGGCGGGATACCTTTTGCGCAGAGATGACCACTACTCAACGTAGTGAAAGCTTGAATAGTGCTTTAAAAAAATACATTAACTACAATTATGATTTATCGAGATTTTTTGAGCATTTTGAAAGATTGGTTGAAGATCGTCGTTACGAAGAATTAACAATGGATTTTAAAGCAAGTCAAAGTTATCCGGCGATGACACTTCCAGTGAAAATTTTGAAGCATGCTGCGACGATTTATACACCGTCCGTTTTTGAATTATTTCAGAAAGAATTATGTAGAGCTCATGATTGTGAGTTGAAGTTTATCAGTGAGAATGGTACAGTGAGTAAATATGAAGTTACTCCGCATGGAAAAAAATACCATCGTACAGTTATATTTGATTCACTTGATAATACTGTTTCATGCAGTTGTCGCAAATTTATATTTGCTGGTTACTTGTGTTCACATGCTCTAAAGGTTTTCTCTGGAAGAAACGTCAAGACTATTCCTACTCAATACATACTGAAGAGATGGACAAAGGACGTTAAATCTGGGAGTACAAGAAGTGTCTCAAGCTCGGTAGGCGAAAATGACAAAAAAGTACTCATGGTTGGGCGTTACAGAGAGTTATGCAGAGTTGAGTAATGCTACAGGTACCGTAGAAAATCTAGGATTTTATCCCGCACACGATCCGACGGTCAGTACTCTGTGGGCTTAGCATCGAGATGGGTGTGATGTAAAGTTTAAAAGATCCGACGGTCAGTACTAGTTTTGCTAGATAAAATGCGGGATAAAATACGAGCTGTATAGAATTCTCGGATTATATATGCAATTAGCAACAAGGGCATCAGAATCTGAAGAAGCGTATGAAATTTCTTTGTCAGCTTTCAGTAACACATTAAAAGAAGTTGATGCAAGCTTGAGGGGGCTAAAAATTCAAGAAAATTTAGAAAATCAAGTTCAAGAAAATTTAGACAGTGCACCAACACTTGACAACGAATGCATTCCAAATGCATCAACTTATGATGATAACTGCAATGTTAGAGGAATTAAGATCCGGCCAAAAACAGTATTTGATACTAGCTCTGTCAGACCGCCGAATGCTTTGGAAAAAGCTTGTAAAAAGAAAAGGACTAAAGACACCGTGGAACCTTCAAGCAAAATGTCGAAGACGCCACAAGTCATTCAGGTATTTAGTGCTTATCTACTATTGAAAAAAATTGGTAGATACCGTATACGCAAAGGACATTTGGAGGTATTTATAAACATTCTAATTGTTCACTTGTTCAAACTATAGGAACCTAACACTATATTTGGAACCATGAGTACGGGTAGTGCTGAAACAAGACCACAATTTCCTTTGCATATTATGCCGGTAATACTCTATTTTCTTACTGTAACAATGTTGGTTGCTAATATTTGTGGACATAGTTTTATAATGTTTTCTGAGTTAACGTTTGATTGTTCGTAAATGACTGTAGCAATACTATACTGGTGCCTATGTTCCTTTGAACGGTTATCAACAACGTCCAAACTTTACCAGTCATCATCAACGCCCGACTGGCTTGCTCGGACTATTACAGGTAGACTTACTGACTGTATGCATTTGCTATGTCTTTGAAAAAATAATGTAGGTTTATGTGATTAGTCATGTCGGAAAGGGTGAAAATACAAATTAAAATGGAGTTAGTCTAGAGGCAGTAAAAGGACCATGTCAAGGCGTTGTTCGTTGTCCTTGTGTGGGTATGCATAGTTTTAGGTTGCTCATGCAAGAATTTTGTTAATCACCTCTTGTGAGCAACAACTACATGTGCTTAAGCACGTCTTCTGTTATAATTAGTATATTCAAATAGAGAACAATCAAAAATGAATCTCTTAATACTGTTCTGTTACAGCCAGGCTTTGCCGTGGTAATTCGGGTTTTCACTATATATAATTACAATGGATTTTGGATTCGTCAACTCTCAACACATTAAAAAACTACGAATCGGAACAATAAGCATTTGTAGTTAATTGTTTGTATGACTATCTTGTGTGACTTGGAGTTTCTGATTTCTGCGTGCTAGCTTAACTTGGTTTTTCTGTTGTAGGAGCAAACGCAATACCAAGGAGGGCAGCATTTAAGTAACTTGCATCCTCTAGAGTACCCATGGCAGTCCCGTTATAGATGAAGTTCAAGATAAATTGCAGTACTACCAGTTCTTCTAGCCGTGTGATCAAGGCGTAATAGAATCCTAGAGCGAAACCTGTTGCTTCATTAGTACAGATGATAATGCTTATTTTTTTGGTTGTCCTAAGTTTTTTTTATATAACTTTGATTTCTTCTATGTCCGAAGATACATTTTCAGTTGCAATCATATATGATTTTCAGTGTTGAACTATAGGATTCCTTGCAATTTGCAGTTAGAAATGAAGCAAACAGAAGATGAGCATTTCTAAATATTGCTCACTGTCAAATTGTTATTTGTTTAATTATTTTTTGTTCCGAAATGCACAACTCTGTTCGACAATGTAGTTCTAGTAAATGTATGTGGGACGAATAAATAACCTCTTTAAAATGTGTTTTGCATAACTCTGTAGCATCTTTCGCATTAACCATGTCTAAGTTCATCTCGTGGCACGGTGGTCTCGTACTGCTACGCATAATAGTAAAACAAATTCACAGAAAGAGCATGCTTGGGATAATTAGATTGTGTTTATGAAAATTAGGATAGAATATTGTATTTCCTTTTTTTTAAGGTACAAAATATTCCAAAATAGTAAACTAGAGATAGCTAAATTTTGTTAGTTAAAAGTTAGACACATGTCATCGTTTGATTGGAGGGAACAGAGGAACAGAGAAAAATGGGAATAGAGGATCCGGAGCGGTAATGAGCTCGATTGATCGCGTTTTTTTTTTCTTTTTTCCTTTTTTGTCTTTTGTTTTGTTTTTGGGCGTCCATGTTGGGCCCATGTTTATATGACTTGTCAGTAGTTTTCTTTAACAATTGTGCTTGAACATTTTCGTGTAGTTTTCCATGACAACTGCACTTGAACTTTTTCATGTGCTTTTAGGTCTCAGGAATTGTTCTCATCTAGTGTCGGAACCACTATTTAGTGGTTTTATATATTTTGTTTTTTTAAGCAAACGCCAAAAGAGGCTAGAGGTCAGCCTCAACACCAGGTTTTATATATCTTCTTCTCCATAGAAATTGGAGAGCTTTACCAATTTTTCTCATGGCTTTCACTACTACTTTTCTACTGCCACCATCACAACTAATCAAACCCTTATCTCATCATCTTCTGCAACAACAAAACAATAGATGTTTCAAGAAAAACCGATCAATTTTTCCGGTAAGCTTTACTTCCTTTGTGTATGAATTATGGGTTTTCGTTTTTTTTTCATTTTGGAAGTGGTTTGATTTATGTGTGTGTGATTTTGTAGGTGGCAAGATTGTTTGGACCAGATATATTTGAAGCATCAAAATTGCAAGTATTGTTTTTGGGTGTAGATGAAAAGAAACATCCTGGAAATTTACCAAGAACTTATACACTTACTCATAGTGATATCACTTCTAAGCTTACTCTTGCTATCTCTCAAACCATTGATGGATCACAGGTAGGCCTGTAAATTCTGCCCCGGCAAACCTTGGCCCTGTACTGCCCGCTCTGACTCATGAGTGCCCATGGGAGCACATGGCCCATTGAGGGCCAGCCCTGCCCGGTCTTTTTTAAATAGTTGGACGGGCAAGGGTATCGAGTAAAATTTCAATGCTCAGCCTTTTATTCATCCCGTTTAGCCCGTCCATATACCCGTCTCAATACACGTTTTCTACCTTTATATTCTAGAACTATCTTTTATATTTTGTAAATGTCGACACCTACCTAACCATATCTACGTAATTTTGCTAACTTTTGTTAACATAGAGGAAATCTAGGCTAACTTACCTTATCATGCTTCAATCTTGCAACAATTCTAGCAATTCTAGTTATAATTTAGCATGGACTTCTACAATAATTTGATAAGTGGGAGCGGATACATGCAATGTTTTTTAGAATCTTTAGGAGACATTTTTTTTTTCTAGTTTTGAATTAGTGAACTAGTTTGCAGTGGATTTTGATATTTTGAATCATTGACTTGGTTGTTTTATTTTACCTCTTTTTTACTTAAAAATAATATGTTTGTATGTTCCTGCCCGTCCGGCCCTGCCCGTCCATACCCATACTACCAAACGGGCTTGGACAGGCGTGGCCAATTTATTTGGTGATATAGTCCTGCCCGCCCGACCCTTTTGATTTATTGAGCAAGAAATTTCTCTGCCCGTCCAGCCCATTTATTTAAAGGGCAGGGTAATTTACACCCCTAATCACAGGTTCTTTTTTTTATGAAGCAATAGGTACTATTATTTACTTACTTAGATTCAGAAATTCTTTGTCTTATTTTCTTGATTTTGAGAAATTAGTTCATCCAAAAAAGAGCAAAAAACAGGGAATTTATTTTTATTTAATTTTTCAAATTAAAGTGTCTTTTTCGTAAAGTAGCATACTTTGGAAATTCCCCATGTGTATCCAAAATGAAGTAAAAAGCTTAGAAAAATAATTAGAAGCTAAATTTACATAAAATAGATGAGAAATTAAAAGGATATCAAAAAAATTCGCAAATGTAAAAGAATGTTTTTAATTTGCATTTCCACTGCGGAATTGCAAAGAGATGAAGTTCTCTACACCCTTTATTTTTACTGGCTGTTTTAGGGGCCGATAGAATTGTTAGAGAAGCCGGAAAATAATATTGCTATCCTAGGGGGTGTTATAAGGGGTGTCTAAAAACGTTGAAAAGTCTAAATTACCCTATTAAATGTTATAGAAGGGTTCATTGTGATTTTCGGTTGGATTAAACCTTAAAATCCAACCAAAATTTGCTTGCTTTCCAGATTTTCGTCTGGATGTTTACAGTTTTGCATGCGTAATTTGCAGACGAAAGCTAGTTTCTTAGATTGTGTCACAATGATTGTAGCCGAAATTAATGTTAAATGTGAAAAATTCAGACGAAAATTGAGTACGCTAGATTTTGTTTCGGATAGGTTGTTTTCGTCTGGATTGTCAAAAAACACATAATTAATCAAAAGATTCAAAATTTTTGTCCACATATATCCAACCGAAACTGTTAATGGCAGCACTTTCGACTGGGTTATAGTCCAAAATCCAGACGAAATTTGTCTTTACAAAAACTTTTGCTATAGAGAATTTTCGGCTGGAATCTCATAATTTAACAAACTTTTCGTCTGGAATTTTAAAAAAAATTGGCTGAATTTTGTACTAATATCTAGACGAAAATTACTGTACGGCCAAGATTTCCTCAAATTTGAAAATTTTCGGTTGGATTAAGAACAAACCCAAACCGAAAATGGGGTTTCGGCTGGATTCTGGGTAAAATTCCAGACGAAAAAGACTTCTGGAACACACAAAAGTCACATTTTTTACGTGATTTTAAAGATTTGAGAAGGTATAGAGGCATACCTGAGTGTTTTCTTGTGTTGATCCGTGATTTACGGGGTGAAAGTGTTCATAATCTGCAGGATTGAGCTCCAGATTGTGATTTATGCCCTCGTGTGTGCCTATCAATTAAGTTTAACAATTAATCTTAGTTTAGTATAACTAATTTTGATTAGTTATAATTAAGTAGAGGTAGTTTGGAATTAAAAAAATATGTTCGGGGTTTTGAGAAAAAGCTATTGCACAACCCTATTTTGTCTCATTATCCGGCTTCTCTAACAATTCTGACGGCCCCTAAAACAGCCGGTTTATTTTTTGTTATGTTTAATTGATTGAAAAACGCACATGACACTTTGCTTTGATCTAATCCAGTTGTGTGTTTGGTTTGATCGGGGAAAATAACAGTTGCAAGGCTGGTACAATAAATTGCAAAGAGATGAAGTTGTTGCAGAGTGGAAGAAAGTTAAAGGAAATATGTCCCTACATGTTCATTGTCATATAAGTGGTGGCCACTTTCTCTTGGATCTCTTTGCTAGGCTTAGATTCTACATCTTCCGCAAAGAACTTCCCGTGGTAAAATTCCTTCCCCTTCTCTTGTCTTCGAGTAGAATAGGTGTGTAGAGTATGAGCAACATATGTATGCTGCCATGACATTGCATAGAAATCGGCATAGGGTACTTACTACACCTATAAGCAACCTTGTGGAACTAGTGATGATGCTGCATCCGGTGGTTTTGAAATATTAGTTAAAATTGTGCAAACACAGGTATTGAAAGCATTTGTACATGGAGATGGAAATCTGTTTCAGAACTACCCAGAGTTGGAAGAAGCTTTGGTTTGGGTGTATTTTCATTCAAATCTTCAAGAATTCAACAAGGTAGAATGTTGGGGTCCATTAAAGGATGCTTCGGCACCCCAAGATGGATCAGATCAAATCAAAACTTTAGATGGTAATGACGACGAATTATCATTAGTTAGACCACAACCATGTAAGGAAGATTGCACATGTTGTTTCCCTTTAACTAGTATGATCCCATGGAGTGATCAAGAGTTTCCTGATCCAAGTCTTAACGGAACCAACCAAAATTTACAGCAACCTTGGGAGTAATTCTTCATATTTTATCTTAGTAGTATTTGGATGAATTGTTGTTATTATTAGAGATTTAAATGCTGTTTTGCATGCTAAAAAAAGAAGAAGGTAGATTTCCTTTTGAGAAGAGTGAGGCTGCTGCTTTCAATAATTTTTTAAACATGTGTGGTCTCATGGACGGGGGATTTTCTGGATACACCTACACTTGGAATAACTATAAAAAAAGATGACGATGTCACTAAACAAAGATGACGATTTTAGTACAAGTCGAGTGCACGTGCGTTGCACGTCGACAACGTTTTTTTTTTTTCATTCACATTTTTTTCGAAAATGAAAAAAATGACATTCAATGCACCAAAAAATTAAAAAAAAAACATGCTAACAATTGTTTTCGAATAATAATAATAATTTAGAAATTAATATATCAGCACTAATTTAACAGTCAACGGTACTACATGTATCACATGATCGGAGGATATCTTGGAAAACAACATTTCTGGTACATGTTCCAGTAATACCCAGTAGGACCCCATCCCTAACTAATATTTTTGTTGTTACTCTCGAAACTCCCCTGGACAAAGCAACATACAACTGAGCATGACTAAACACAGGTTCGGTAAGTAGACACTTACATGTGGTATTGTTTTCCCTTGTGACTTGTTTATTGTGAGGGCAAAAGCGGCACGAACTGGAAATTGTTTCCGTACAAACCTGAAAGGGAGTTTCGAATCTTTAGGAAGCTCTAGTGGTATCCTCGGAATCATCACCCTCATTCCCGAACAAACAACTTCCGGTGACGATCTCCGCATCAATGAAGTTTCTATAGAGTCCTCTACACAATAACCGTGTGCCGTTGCAATGGATGGATGCACGGATGGACGAATTGGATGCGGATGAATCCAATAGATTTTTTTTTATGATTATTATTTAAAATGAACAAAAACAAAACTAAGTAAGATGGCGTAAAATCCCGTGTTTTAAAATAATATAAATCTACGATAGATGTAACTAATGGTGCTATCATTAATTCCAGTACGGAAAACATTTACCACAAAATCACCACCGAAAACAAACACACTACTAACATAACGGATGCGGATGTCCAATGAATTTTTTACCCCGCACCCGCATCCAATCCAAAATTCATTGAATTTCAAAAAATACAACCGCATCAAAAGCAAAAGAAAACGGATGGACCGGATTGGATCTACGGATTTTGGGTCGAAGGCTCACCCCCACCGGGTATACACAACTTTTGCGAATATGGAAAAGATGATTAACCAAATCCAAATCTTTGAACAAACTCCAAGACTCCGATGTCCTTTTTTGTTATCCATGACTGCATCCCCAATTTTAGTTCCATTACAACTTACTAAGCTTTCATAATAGATAACTCCTG